>JABUQX010113244.1:22500-37220 GCA_015478945.1 Trachelipus rathkii
GCATTAAAACAGTAACACATACCTTCAGTAAGATCAGCACACCTAAGATTAGTCCCTTACATCAAGCTAAAGGATTTAAGATTAACCAGCCACCTTCTTGGCATTCACACAACTTTCTACTACACTTTGCATTCATCCGTTCCTTTCATCCAACAATATATGCCTTATTTTAATTCAGACCTTGTTCCAGCTGCCACCAATCTAACTAACTACACCGAGACTGTCTCACACACAACATAACCTTACTCTTATCTCAGTTTACTTCAAACCATCTTTTTAATCACTCTGCAAATATCTCTTATCTCAATAATCTCAAATTCTCTTCAGATTCCCCACCAGACAAAAACAAATCATCCGCATAATAATAGGTAGGGCACCCTCCACTCTCTCCCATTCTCCATCATTCTAACACATGCCCCTGCCACCCCCTCTAATTATTTCATCACCCCTACATATAATCAAAATGAATAATCAAGGAGACATAAAACATCCCTGTCACTACTTATTTAATATTAAATCAATCACTCTCGACACCATTATTCTTACACACGCTTCATATCGTCATACATAGCTTTGATTCCATTCAAAGCCCTACCACCAACACCATATATTTCTAACACCTGCCATCAGAGCTTCTATTAATCCTGTTGCAATTCATAAACCAAATACAATTTATTCTTTTTCTCTCTCATTTTCTCAGTCATTTGTTGCAATTTAATGATTTGATCGCACACATCCTCTACCACTTCTCAACGCACCTTGTCTTTTCACTAAATGCATATCCTTCAGTCACTCAGCACTCTTCGATGAAATATAATATATATATATATATATATATATATATATGTATAATAGATAATATTATCTATATATATAATATAATGATATATATATATATATATACATATATATATATATATATATATATACTTATATATATATATAACTAACATATAATTATATTAATATATATATATAATATATATATATTATATATATATTATATATATATATATTACTATATATATATATTATATATATATATATATATATAGTAATTGTTGGTGAAAGCCATTGGAACTTACAACTAAGTACGAAGTTTTTATTCCGTTTCTTTTACAAGTACCAGTGACATTTTTTTTTCTTTTAATGTTTGTTTAGAAATCGGATGCTGAAAATAGGGTTGGCTGATCATTGGATTATTTCCCAATGCACCCGTAGGTTGAACATATTTCCGCACCGCACATTACCACCCTGCTCCTTATCACCACAATGCGCCGCACCACAATTCATCCCTTTGCATCGCATTCCGCGCCAAGAGCAAAATACACTTCACGGTAACTTTATATTTTGCAATCACTCGTCACCAGGATGTTGATATTGTATACGGCATCTCACCGCACCGCACCGCACCACACTGCACCGCACCGCATCAAAATTATATGAGGTCCTGCATTGATTATCTGGAGTAATTCCTTCTTTCTTTCTTTCTATCTTTGCCTGAAAACGTTTTGCTGACTTGGCAAACGAAGGTGTTTAACACGCAGCAACTTGACGGTTTTAAGTAAAAACAAATAACTGCTAAGATGAAGCACAGACCGCGGCAGACGAAAGGCCAGATGACAATTCAACTTTAATCAACACCTTCTATCATTTTTTTTCATGCTCTAAATATTAACAATTGTTTATTAATCATAAATATAAATATTAACAATATAAATAAATGAATAAATAAATAAAAGAAAAAAAACGATCAAAATATGTAATTAGAAATGAAAGTAATTCATAATAAAGTTATATACATAAATAAATATACGGAAAAAAAATAATAAATTAAAATACTTCAGATAAATTCTAGAGTTATTTGATATTAATATTATTTATCAATTATTTTCATTTATTTACTATTAATATGCTTTTTATTATTGAATTTATTGGATCTATACACAACCTAATGATATATTAGTCAGTAAGATCTAATTTTATTTTAATCTTCATAATTGAATTATTAATACAGTATGTTTAGGTTATAATTAGTTATTAATTATTAATACTAATTTACTCTTATTGATTTACTAATAAAAAATATTTATATATTATAATATATGATCTTTAGATAGACTAAATTTGTTTTGATCTGTTTTAAAAGTCCTGAAGTCAAATTCAATTCAAAGCTCAATAAGCCTTGACAAAGTTTGGTTTTAAAAGCAACTCTTCCGTCGACCGGAAAACGGATTAAATTTGCGTTTGTCTTCAAACCGGAAGCTCCGACCGGATGTAATACGTAAAGAAATTACTTTACGTAGAAGAAATCAAACTTATGCATTAGTGAGATCATTTGCAAAGTGATTAGTAACTTTGTATTAGGGGGAAAGGGTGATCGCAATTTGATGGTAATGACCATATATATATAATATTTATATCTATATATATATATATAGTATAATAAAAAAATAGTATTACAATTTATATATTAATAAACATTTATATATATATATAATATATATATATAATATATTTAATTATATTTATTAAAATATTATTAATATAATATAATGTTATTAATATAGTATTATATATATTATATTATTAAAATACTTATTATATATATATTATATAATTAATAAAATATATATATTATTACTTTATAATATATTATATATATATATAAATTAATATATTATATATAATATATTATATATATATATATATATATACCTATATATTATATATTATAATATATATATTCTTAATATATATATCTATATATATATAATATAATATATATAATAGTATAATTAATAATAATATAATATATATATATTATATATATAGATATTAAATTTTTTATTAATATTAATATATAAAAATATATATATATTTATAATATGAATACTAATGTATAAAATGTTATGTATTCCTATATACGTAAATGGATTATATTTTAGTTTCTGGCTGAGGTTTTATATACAATATAAGTTTCTTTACGGTTGAGTAAGCGAGGGAATTTGATTATAAAATAAATAGTAGCTATTTGCGGAATGATTTGATCATACTTAAAGTAATTTAATATGAATAATTATATAGAAAAAATATTTAAGTATATTAAAAATAATTATATATAATATTATATATATTTATAATATAAGTTTATAATAATATTAATTATAATAATTGGTTAATAAGATATATAATAATAAAATAATTATTATAATGATAGATATTTATATATAATTATTTTTTAATAAATTTTTTTAAAGTATTTTAATTAATTTTTTTTTCATAAGGTATAATATTTTTTAGGTATAATTCTTATTAAAATCTAATCAGATTTTGATCGTTTTTTTTTTATATAAATATTCATTTTTATATGTTATATATTATATATTATTGATTTAACCATGTTTTTATATATAGAATGAAAAAGATATAGGGTGTAAAGTGATAGTTATACCTGGATATTATAGCGGCGTTTGCTATTAGAGTTATTTGTAATAAGTCATATGGTTGGAATAACTTATACGTGCCCTAAGTAGAAAAAGTTTTCAGGCAAAGTATAGAAACGATTAATATTACTCTCAGATAAATGTAGAGGAATAATATAAATTATTTGATGTGTATAGGTTAGATGTAGTAGGGTGTGCGTGAATAGTCGAATCATTATACTTGTGGATAGTGATGCATATATAGTAAGTTACTGATGAATGAGTGTAGTTAGTTTTATGTTGGGATAGTAATGGTGAGAAATATTGTGGTGCGTAATTGTGGTGAATAAGGAGGCAGGGTTGGTAATGTGCGGTGCGGAAAATTATGTTGCACCTACGGGTGCATTGGAATAAACCAATGAGTCAGATTAATTACCAACCTATATGTTTACAGCATCACGATTTCTTAACACTAACATTTAAAAGAAAAGATTGTCACTGAGGTACGTGTATAAGTAATACGGAATAATTCGTATTTAGTTTAGTAAGTCCTTAATGGTTTCTATAACTAACAGATTACTATTTAATTATAATATTATATATATAATATATTAATATATTATATTATAATATATATTTATATCTATTTATATAATTATATATATTATATATTATATATATATAATAAATTATATATAATCATATAAAATAATATAATAATTATAAATGATATAATAATATATTATATATAATATATATATATAAATATATATATTATACTATATATATATATTAAATACAATATTATTATTAATATATAATATATGATATATAATATATATATTAAGTATTAATATATATATATATATAATATTATGCTATTATAATATATATATATTTATATTAATATATTATATATATATATATAATATATAATATTTATTATATAATAATATAAATATATATATATATATATATATATCAAATTTATAATTTTCAATCGGAATATGCGATGGTGATATGTTATGAAATGATATTAGATTGATGACAGGATGATTTGCAGTGATAAATAGTGGTAAGAGGAGTGTGATAAATATTATTGCAAAATGACTGGAAATGGTATATAGGAAAGTAATAATGTGTAATTTGAGGGTTTTTGAATATTGAAACAGGATATGGTACTTATAGGATAGAGTGTACGAATAATTTTATGGTGTTGGTGGTAGGTTTTTGATATGGAACAATAGTTAGTGAAGTAAGGTGTAGAACGTTATGTAACAATTGAAGTCGAAAGTGATTTGGTTTTAATATTAACCGTGGTAGAACGGATGTTTTATATTGTCTTTGTTATTCATATATGTATTGTATAAGTCTAGGATATGAAAGATATTAAGGGGGGTTGGTCAGGGTGGTGTTATAGAAAGAGGAGATGGAGGAGTGAGGGTGCCTGCTAATATTAATATAGCGGAGATTGTATTGATGTGGCGAATCTGAGAGAAATATGAAGGAGATAAATTGGTTAAATATAGTGGCAGTGGTAGTATATAAGGGGGTTTGAAAAGTAACCGTGGATTAAGTGTTAAAGGTTATTATGGATTGGTAGGAGTGGGACAGTTACTACGTGTGAAGTTATTAGTTGATGGTATGAACTGAGATACAAGTGTCTGAATTTTAAAATATTAGGATTCATGTTGGATATGATAAATGGAATAGGATGAGTGTAAAGTGTTATATAGAAAAGGTTGTGAATAGGCATAAGAAGGTGGACTGGTTTGAATTAAATCTTTTGATTAGGATGTAAAGCGGTACTAATAATCTATAAAGTTGAGTGCTGGATTCTATAACAATGAAGGTAATGTTGTTCTGTGTATATAATGCATAGTAAGTTGAGTAGCATATGTTCCGATAAAAAGGTAATATGATATAAAGTTACAATTGTGTTCAGATGATGAGAAATCTTAGGGCGTGTTAGTTGTGAAAGTAATTGATGAATGATTGAATATGTTATTAAGAGAGTATTGTTGATTGTGAAGAGGGTAAGTATAAAAAATACGTTATTTGATAGAAGTTTGGTCCATGTGGAAAAGATGGATGTAGCCGTTGGAATAGCGGATGTATTGTGGTAGTGTGCTGGGAATGCGCCGGATTCGAAGAAAAGTGGATTGAATATAGTAAAGGTAATGCAAGAGGAGAGAAATTGTAGACGACATAAAGGATGATGGCGGGGTTTGTGAGGGGTATGATAGTGGTACACCAGAGGCCGGATATGTAGACGCTATCATTGACGGATGCTATAGATAAGGGTTTATCGTGTGGTCGTGAAGTTCTAGGGTGGATTTTCTGATTGATACTAGACTTATATTATCCATTAGAGAAGAGGATAGTAGGAGAGAAGGATGAGTAAACGATTAAGAGAGAGAGGGATGAGAAGAAGAAGAAGTAGATGAAGTGGAGGTGAGAGAGAGAGAGAGATGAGAGAGAAAAGAAAGAACAGAGGAGAAGAAAGAAAGACATATAGAAGAATGAAGAAGAAGAAGAAGAGCCAATAGAAAGGTCTTTTAGATTCTACAGTTATAAGAAATAATGACTTAGTTATATACCCCTGGCTATTACACTATTTATTCTAAAAAGAAAGTTTTGCCTAATTACTATTCTTTTTAACGCTTCGACTGATAGATTTTTTACACATACTGTGTAGTACAAGGGTAGATACTATAAGTCAAAGGTGTTTACCTTTGGAGACCTGAAAGGAATATTATTAAACATTACACAGGATCTTTCAATGTATTTAAGTTGGTTAATAATTTCCATTTATATTATCAGTGACTGATTGTTTCTCAGAGGCTTCAAAGAAAGCTTATTAATATTTTGTTTTAATTCTTAATTCTTTTTTTTTTTAATTTGTTTTTTTTTATTTTGTTATAAATTTTTTATGTTATATTTTTATAAAATTCCTTTATAAAAATTTTCATTACATTTCTTTTTTTTTATTGTCTTTTTTTATTATTTAATATTTTTATAATATAATATAATTTAGAATTCTTTCTAATTGATTTTACCGATTAAATTATCTTTCTGTATGGTTTTCTCTTATATTGCTTTCATCTTGAGTTCCACGAATTTTATGGAGTATAATCTATATATATATCATTAGTATATATAATAAATATATATTTTATTAAATAATATATTATATATATATAATATATTTAAAATATTATAATTTATGATATATATAATATATATCATATAATATTAATATATTATATAATTATATATATATATATATATATATATATATCATATATAAATATATATATAATATATATATTATAATATATATAGTAATATATCTAATATATATGACATAAATGGATACATATAGGTAAGGGATCTTATTCTCCTGGTAAATTAGGTTTGTGGGAATAGAGATACTAAATTTGGTTATTTTTTATTTTTTAATATTAAACTTATATAGCACAATATTTTTACACTAATAATGCACATTGCGTGTTTTCTATTATTTCTAAACATGCAAAAGTGAAATAATTATAAAATATAAAAATAAAATAAGTTATGAGGTTATGAATACACTAAGTAAGTGTCATATGTTGATGATTACGTAGTTTTTACATAGTTAATACTAAGTGTCGTAAATGAATATAATACAATTACACTTGTGAAAAGCATTTTCTACTCAATTGCATTGAACGTCTTGGGTTAAAAAAAATTAAAATAATATCTAAAATAAATGCACATAAATATACAATAAAAGATTATAATATTTAATATATAATACGTACATTTATAATATTTGTCGGTGAAAGATATACTAATATGAATAGTTATCCTAATATAATTAATAATTAATATATATAGTATAATTAATATATATATATATATATATTAATATACTATATATACTAATATATATATAATTATATATATATAACTTATTATATATAATTAATTATAATTATATCTATAATATATATATATATATATACTACTATATATATATATATATCATATAATATTATATATATATTATATAAATATATTATATAATATATATATAATAATATATATAAATATATTATATATATATTATTATTAATATATATAATAATATATATATATATATATTAAATATTATATATATATATAATATATTATATATATATATATTATAGTATATATATATAATTATATATATATATATAATATTATTTATATATATATATAAGTAGAATGCAATATGTCTATACTATATCAAATATACTATTCAATATAATTTATTATGTATTTGAGCTATATAATACCATTTATATATATATTAGATATATATATACAATGATGGTATTTTCACATGCTGAGGTAATTCGATCTGGTACCTAGCAGATGAGACGTGGAAGCTGTTTGACACTACGTCACGACGATGACAAACTTAAGATCCGAGAATTCTTCTACTAGGATCAGATCGAATCCACAGCATGGTGAAATTACATCAGGGGTATTTTCAAAATTATTAAATATAATATATATATATATTATATTAATATAATAGTATATATAATTATGTATATAATATATATATTATATAGATATATATATATATTATATATAGCTTATATATATATATATAATATATAATATTTATATATATATATATTATATATTATATATATAATATATATATAATATTATCAGGGCTAGGAGTGTAAATATGTAATTTTTCGACATCCGACTCGAACTCTACCGACTCTCTTAAATCAAATTTGAGGAATTATATCTAGTATAACTCGATACTCACGACTCCAGACTACACACACTTATATAACATAATAAATATTCGATCTCGACTACCTATACTACTAGATCCATATATACTAAATTATCTAGACTCTGAGATCACTAGAGTACTTACCATCTTAAAAATAAATTATTTCGATTCACTCCGATTCCGATCCCGAGCAGTCAAATTCAAAAATTCGACTCTGACTCAGATTAGTGCTTATAGAAAATAACAATTAAAAATATTTTTTGTTATTCCGAAATAATTGTTTTTTGTGCTTTCTAGAATACAAAAAAATAGTCCACTATATATCTATTGACTATAATCTCCCAATGCTATACGGATAAGTACGTAAGACGTGGAGGAGTGGCGAGGGCGCAACTGACAACAATATATTCAGTTTCGAAACAAATGTTTGCCAAGTACTTCATATATATGCAAATTATAATATTTATTATAATATACATTTTAAAATTAAAGTTAATACTTCCAGTTTCAATAATAATAATAATATATATAATAAAATAACATAATATTAAATAATAGGATAATGTATAGAAAATATAGTGAATAACTAGAAAAAAAATAATAATAGCAGTAAGAGAAGCTTATGAAATAAAAAACATATAAAGAATCTTCTGACAATCATTAAAGAACGTGGATTATATTATTAGGATATATACTATATACTAGATCATTATATATTATATATTATACTATATTATATAAATATATATAAATATATATATTATATATATTTATAGATATATATATACATACACTAATATATATATAATATTATATAGTAGATTAAGTTAATAAAATGGATTGGCTAAAATAACACAAAACCAGAAAATTCACCCTTTGAGACATATAGTATATACTTTATGTACTAGTAGAACGATTACATCAGAGAATATGCCCTAATATCATGTAATCAACTATATACAACCATAAATAATTAATAATCATATTTATATATTAAAGTCAAATAGTAGAACATCCCTATATGTTAATAATTATCACACTTAATAAAACGTATTGAAGTACTACACTAATATTATAGATATTCCGCCTATCATTGATGTAGAAATCTTTGATAAATAAATTGATAATTAAACTCGTTAAAATAAAGATATACAATATGACATATAATATATTATATTAAGCGAAGTTTCACTAAATAACCTACCACCACAGCTTAATTATGTAGAACAACATATGAATGAATATTATTATTTAATATTAGATTGTAATCAAACACGTTTATTAAAAGAACATATGTCCTACAAACTGATGGACTGCTGATGGGCTGACCACTTGGACCTACATTTGCTCAAAATCATTCTATATGTCCCAATCGGAAAACAAATATCCATTGTGAAACATACAACTTTAACCCCGTATTTTACATACGGTATGTAGACGCACACCCTCCACTATTTTTAGGAAAATAGATCAATATAACATTCATTTCATCAATCGAATTCAAAGAGTTGTTTTGTCATGCTTTAAAATTCACGAACGAACGTAGGTTAAGTAAGCTATTGTTTTTTTAGAAACATCAATATCAATGTATATAATCTGACGAGTCTAGTATCTATACAGGAACACATTATATACATGTTACAAAATACCACACTGAATCAAATGGTCATGTATATGACATTGTGTATTACCTATTCACATCAGACTTATTTTTAATTTATATATTTTATATATTTTATTTAAATAATCTTATATCTAGTAAAAGATTTCCGGTTTTAACAGAGTACATAATACTATTAGGTACAACTTATGGAAAAGCTCAGCTTATAGATAAAGAAGAAATTTGCAGCATTAGTAAAATTCATTTTTCTGTGATGACTGATAGGATTTTACTCTAAATTTGAATTTTAAATATATAAACTACTTACAAATATATATATAATATATATAGAAAATTAATAAAATATAAACATAAAATTCCGTAATTTCTATTACTTCACTCAAACATATCCATTGAGCTATTGTCAATAGGAAGAGGATTGCTATTCGTATGATTACTATTGTATTTCACCTCAAATCACTAAAGTCATCATATCAAAATATTTATAGTCAGAACTATATCCAAAGTAAACACTATGTCATATTCCTTATAGACACAAGAGTGCTATTGGCCGACAACATCACGTGATTAGTTAACCATATATACTTGCCTGTATTAGACTGTACGTCGAGATATATTGGTTACACGATAAATAGATTAGTCAGACGCATATCAACATCTCTACAGTCACAGCAAATTTTGATACATTCATTATATTACGTCTATATGGTCATATCACTAAATTAGTTAATAATTTTCTAAACACTGTCACAATATTATAACGGATCATAGGTGAAGTCAGAATACTTAAAATTGGGGGCTTTCGACATCAAGAACACGCACCAGACTAACAAAAATTTATGTATTTATCATGTACAGACTCATATATTTGATTTACTTATTATATATCATTTAAAACTCATCGACTATACAAGAAATAATCTCTATGAAGATTGTTCAAGTATAGGAGACGAGAACGCGTCGGAAATCTATGTAAATATATTCTTCAAATATTTTTCAAAGATTATTTTAAAGAAATTAAATTATGGTTAGATAAAATAATATATTTAGAACATTGGATATAAAATCAAAAACTTTATAATATATTAAATTAATATATAATAATATATAATAATAATAATAATCAAATGAATAAATAATTAATTAGTAATAATACTAATAATATAATATAATAGAATATTAATAATAATTATATTAATATAAATAATAATAATAATTTAATAATAATATATTTATAGAATTATAATAATAATATAGATAATAATAGTTCTCATAATTTTCGATTCCGACTCGACTCGACTCCATACACGGATCTCGACTCGACTCCTGACATACGATTAGTCACACTTTACATTAGGAATCTCGAGGATATCACGTACTGCCGAGAATTACTCGACTCCACTTAGCACGAGTTATTTCTGAGACTCCACGAGACTGCTCAGACTCATGACTCAGGGGAAATATTAAGCACGACTCCCGACTATTGACCGACTCTACACGATCGCCGATCTCGACTCCGCATAGACCTGATTTAATATATATATTAATATATATAATTATATATATATATTTATATATATAATATTATACTTTAAATATATATTATATAATAGTATAAATATATATTATATTATATATATATAAAAATATATATATAATAATATATATATATATAATATATATTAATTATATTGACATTCTTTTTTAACATGTAAAACTCTCACTATCCCTGACAGCTTCACTCATGGAATGTCCGATTGTCTCATGTTCCAAACTCATATCTTATGCCTGAGTGATGAAGGAACAGACTTTTTGGGGCTTTGAAAACAAAATACGTTTTCTGAGTTTCTAATTAAAATTGTGTGAAGACAAGTTGTTCAAAGCTATCAAGCTTTTCCTGGCAGAAAGCTTTTAACGATGATAATTGGGCGTAGTTTACAAATAAAATATGATAATAGTAAGGTTTGCACTCAATATAGTGATATAGTTATAGGTGTTGATAAGTGAGGATATATAGAGTATGTTTATTAAAATATTCAAATAAACCGAGTTATGAAGGATAATAACTCTTATTGATAGTACAAAAAGAGTTGCTGCTAAAACAGAACTTTTATAAACACCACAAGAGAAAAATTTAAAGGAAAAAAGTTCCTTTAATTTATTATTTATAATAATATTAAACAACGCTTCCTTTTCGTTTTATTATATTTTTATTCATTTACTAAAATAAATAGAAATCTATTCTACTGTAAGAATATCGATATTTGCTGTGATAAGTTATATGATTCACATTTGAATAGTCATATAGTTTATTATAGTACTTATATTACGTAATTATCATAAAATATGCGATACTATTCCCCTAAATATAAAGTTATACTAACACTTTAGCAACTGAAACTATACTTCATTGCAGATTTTGATTTCTCTACGTATTAATTTCTTACGTATACATCCGTCGAGCTCCGGTTTGAAGACAACGCAATTTATCCGTTTTCCGGTGAGTGAAAGTATGAATTGTTAAATACTAAACTTATTAGCAATGACTATTATATTTAGTATAGTATTTAGAATATAGAGTTTGAATTTCTAATTACTTTTAAAGAGTATACTTATACATCAGATATTATATGTATAATTATATATATTATTATAAAGGAATAACTATGAAAATAATTATTTAATTTGTTCATACAAATAAAAATCTTTAATTAATTATTAATATACTATATATATAAATGTATATATTTAAATCCTATAAGTTTGCTATGAAATGTAATAATAAATAATTAAATTAATTAGTAATATAAATGAATAAATAATTAGTAATTGGTATATAATTAATTATTATTAAATTTTGAATATTTTAATTTATATTTACTATATAATTATTTGTAGTATAATTTTATTATTATTATTGCATATTCTAATTACATTTTTAATCTTATTATGTTATATTTATTTATTTATATTGTTATATTTATATTTATGATTATATAAAATGATAATTTGTTAATATTATATAGTATATGAAAAAAAAGAGAACTGATGAGTATAAATTAGATATTATGCTAATTATCGGGCTTTCATCTGCGGCGATATACTGCTTGAAATCTAGTATATAGCGTGTAGTTTTGATTAATCTCACCGTCAGGTAGGCTAGGACACTTACTTGCAAGTCAGCAATACGCATTCTGCAAAGAAAAGAAAGAAATTACTCAGATAATCAATGCTAGGACCTCATATAATTTTGGTGATGCGGTGTGCGGTTGCTGCACGTGCACTATTCATTTCTTGTGAGGTACCGTGAGATGCTGTGTACAATATCAACATCCTGGTGCAGCGCGATTACAAAATATAAAGCTATCGTGAAGTATTTTTTGCTCACACACTCTTTGAGGATTTTTACACAGTGTAGTACGGCATATGTGGGTGATAGGGCAGTATGGTAATGTGCGGTGCGGAGTTTGTGTTCGACTACTGGTGAGGTGGAAATGATCAGTTGATCAGTCAACCCTATTCTCAGCATTGATTTCTAAACACCGTTTAAAAAAAAAAAATTCATTATGTAATATAAAAAAAACTAGGAAGAAGGGAAGAAATTCGTACAAAGCTGTAAGTCGCACCGGCTTTCACCAACTCAACTCACGGAGAGTTATATATAATATATATATATAATAATAATATATTATATATATATATATATATATATTAATATATATATAATATGATATAATCTATATATATATTAATATATATATATTATATATATATATATATATATATATATAAGTATATATATATATGATATAAATAGTATATAGTATATACCAGATGAAATATATGTGAAATAAATACGACATTTAGAGAGACGGACATAGCAGGAGAGAGATGAGCAGCGTAGAGAGCAACGTCTATTTTTAAAGTGAGATATAGAATCAATGATAAAGTAGATAAGTAGGAGTATAGATAGGATGAGGTAGATAGATAATATAGTGATAGATATATAATATAGTAGTATTATAAGAGAGAGTTATATAGATAGTATATATATATATAATGATGAGTAGAGTAAGAGAGAGATATATGAGTATAGTGATATGGTATAATAGTATGGGTACATAATAGTCAATAAGTGATATTAGTAATATATAATGTGATATAGAGTATATATTATATATATATATGATATATTATATATTCTTATATAGTATAGATTATAGTACGAGAGAGGGAGAGTAGGAGAGAGAGAGAGAAGAAGAGAGATAGGATGGGAAGAGAGGAGAGAAGTAGAGAGAGAGAGAGAGAGAGGACGAGAGAGAGAGAGAGAGAGAGATATGAAGGAGAGGGAGAGAGGAGAGAGAGAAAGGAGAAGAGAGAGAAGAGAGGAGAAGAGAGAGAGGCGAGAGAGAGAGGAGAGAGAGAGAAAGAAAAAAAAGCTTATGAAATGCGTTAGATCAATTATTAAAATGAGTTGGTCCTAACTTTGCATAATAAAAGTCTATTTAATAGAAAAAAGGTTTGCCTATTACTTTTCTTTCACACCTTTGTAGGGATTTTTTACACACTGTGTTAATTACTACACACACCCAACAACACACACACACACAATCGACAGCCCAACACACACAACCGACACCACTATGTGAACCTTTTGAGGACACAAAAAGGAATCTTAACACTTACCAGGAACTTTCAAGTTATAGTCTTATGGTTTAAATTTTACCATTTATATTTCAGTGACTGATATGTATTCTCAAGGGGAGTTCTAAAAGAGTTCGAAACTTATATGTGCTTTTAGTTAATTCATTTTTAGTTATTTTATTTTTTTTTAATTCTGTACTTTTTTTCTTTTTAAAATTATTAGATTTTTTAAATTGCTATTTAAAAA
>JABUQX010113245.1:0-12500 GCA_015478945.1 Trachelipus rathkii
CCCCCCCCCCGAGCTTTATTATTATTTCCGCAATTTTATTATATAGTATCTATGAGGCATGCTTTTGTGTTTATATGCATACCTTCCCTGACTTGATAGCGTGTTTGTCAGCCCACTCCTCACATCATGAGCAGACTGTCATAGACCACATACTGTCTGGATGTCTGGACGGTTATTCTAACTTTTTTTTTTTTTTTTTTTTTTTTTTTTTTTTTTTTTTTTTTTTTTTTTTGCTTCTTCTTATCTATTTGCCCCAAACAAATTGGCTTTTAGCCATCATTTTCCCAACTTCATTTTATTTAACTAGAATTAAAACTTAGAGAAATATTTCATAGAAAATAAGAAGTTTTTAAGAAATACAGAAAAAGAATAATTAACTAATCTTCCTAAATTATAATATATTCGCTATCCGCATTAGAATTGGCTGTCCGTGGATTAAACGTAAATATAACTTTTTATTATTTTTTTTTTTTCTAAAAATGCATAAAAATTATATTTCAGTTTCATCCTAAGGTTTAAAATAATTCCTCATTGAACTATGAGCTGTCTGAACATATGTAACATAATTTTTTATTCAAACAGATTTTTTATTAAAATATTATATATATATATATATATATAGTATATATATACTATATATATATATATATAATTATATATATATATATATATATATATATATATATATATAATATATATATATATATATATATATATATATATTATATATACTTATATATATTATACTAATTCACTTTCTTCCTAAATTTAAATATAATTCCTCTTTGAACGTTGAACAGGCCATGACCATATGTAATACTAAATTTATTCAAACAATTGTTTCTTAAAAAAGTTAAATCTTCATCAATATTGGAAACTCAATTACGTTTTCCTTCGGTCTGATTTTATTTATTTTTTAAACAACAAAACAAACTATTTATACTGCTGACTTGCATTCAAACTGTTAATTGTTGCAAGCGGAATCTTGGCAAAAATTTAAGGATAGCAAATTGATTGCCTTTTTAACTGATAACTTTGATTTCCGGTCGATTTTTCATTATTCCATCTAATGCCATTTTTTAATGGATCTAACTTTTATTTTCTAGAGATTTTTAAGTTGAAGTCTTTACTGGTTGATTTGTCTTTTTAGTTTTCCATCGCTTTTTTCTGCAATGCTCCAATTTTTTCCCATTATCTGTCAATTTTGAACTTCTTTATATCAATTCTGACGAAGTATACTACAAGGGAGGATCCTGAAACTACTGAGCTGTCTGACTCCGACCCAGATTTCTGTTCGCATAGTGTTATTCATGATTTAAGTCTAGTTCACAAAGATGCATTCCTAGCTTTATATCAAATTTCAAGTTTGAGAAAGATTCGATACAAAGATGGCCGAACAAAAGTATGTATTTCAGTTAACATTCTTCCTTCTTTCACTTGGATTTTTGTCATTTGCTAAAATCCTTTCTCTTAAAAATTTTCCTGCAGTCAAGTAGTCAAGTAGTCAAGTCTTCTGGTTGATTATTTTTTGTTGAAAAGTATGGGTGTTTTAATAATTCTTTCGAGGGTTTCGATTTGTTCCCACTGATCTATCGGAGAGAGAAATTTCAGGAGTACCGGCACCAAAAATCATACTACTACTAATTCTTTTAGTTGCAGAAGTCATTTAGAGCATATGACATGTAAACTTCCCATCTTGTCTCTTTGAGGCCTAGAGATTGCCCACTTTTCGCAGCATGTTATCTTTAGAACTTCATGAATTTGGGAACGTGGCTGTACTTTTGCATTTGTCTCGCCTTGCTTATAAGATTTGTTGTATGAGTATTGTGGAGACCATCATGCACTTCTAACTGTAAAGTATGAACTCCACATCTCATGTGGGTGCAATGTTAACGTCATCGGAATATTAGTCTTTTCATAGTTTTATCAAATTTCATTCTGAAAACAACTATTGCTTCTTCCTCATTTTGGCATTCAATAAATCAGTATCAATTTACCTAGCCTTCCCTTGTTCCTCACCTCATAGTCCTTATTTATTTTTTCAATAATACTAATCATGTTTGATGCGTATCCGTAACTAAGCTAAATTATGCCTCTTTGTTATCTCGAGTTCCTTTTTAAAACGTCAGTAACAAATTCTTGAATATGTTCGCTGAAATGTTATCGAATTTTAGTATTTTTACGCTAACTTTTAGAACATATTGCTTACTCGTTCACATTATCTATATTATTATTGGCCAAAATAATTTAGCCTTGCCCATGGTAAGCATTCTCATTTTTTAAAATCCAGTCTGAAGCGTCGTCCTTAAGCAATTTTGTTTGAGTTTTTTGCTTATCCGCTTCTTCCAGAACTATTTAACAAATATTTTCCCGGTCTATAAGGAACTTTCCAGTTTCGAAGGCCATGTCTCCACACGTGCTTTAAATCCTGGTCTTGCTAAGAATACTAAATGGTAAATTCACCGTTTGCGATCATTATAATCAAATTGTATTTTGAATTTTTCCCTTGACATATACAATAAGAAGTTTTTGGGAATCTGAAAAAGTTCCCACTTTATCTGAGGTTGATATAAGGTTTATCCTGATTACATTTTGCTTTCACGCTTTCTTTTTAACAATTGCAGCAATGTTTAGATGAGAGCGTTTTAAATGTCGCATTAATTTAAAAGATCTAGTAGATGTATTGTGCCCCCATGAGTAACTGGTAGTTAGGTAAATTCTTTCGTGCATGAAATCGAACTGACTGTTTCCATCAACTGTGTTAACTATTTCATATTGACAAATGAAAGTATCTTTTATCTTCAGAGTGAGTAATATATTCAAG
The DNA here is from genome assembly GCA_015478945.1 of Trachelipus rathkii. NCBI lineage: Eukaryota > Metazoa > Arthropoda > Malacostraca > Isopoda > Trachelipodidae > Trachelipus > Trachelipus rathkii. The sequence goes on from JABUQX010113245.1 coordinate 2,825, forward strand.
TACATGAGGTGTTTTCGATTTTGGTTTAGTTGACATGATTTTTCTAAGGATATTAAACTTAATTAATTAAAGTTATCTATAGAAGTACCGAACCTTTTTTATTATTGAATAATAAATATACATAAGCAAATTTCGAAAAAGAATTTATATGGAGAGTATAATAGGGACATAGGTATATATATATATATATATATATATATATATATATATATATATATATATATATATATATATATATATATATATATATATATTTATTTCTACTTTTTTCGTAGTATCTATTTGTATAGAGAATATATTGCCCTTGGAGTATAATAGCAGTTTTTTTTTTTAAAGAAATTCTTTTAATTAGACATTTAATAAAACACTTACACATAGCAGATAACAAATAAATTAAACTATATGTTAAAAAAGACAAACGTACTTTCATCTCGAACGATCGTGAGACCTCATCGGGCCAAACAAGAATTATTTTTTCTTTTTTGAAATGCTCTTCATTGTTGTTCCAGTTGGTTGTTAATTTTTGTAATCGATCTATTGAAATATTTGGATGTTTTTAAATATTCGTTTTGTATTTGGTCGATCCTTATCTCTCCAGGTTGCTTGTTGTAGTTTTCTACATTATGTATACAAAATGATTCGAGAACTTTTCTGTGATTGGTGTGATTGATGTATCTGATAGGTTGCATTTTGTTGATATTGATATGATGATCAGCCAATCTTCGATGTTGCGTTAACGCTGAATTTATACTGTCGTTACGTAGATCTATTGTGTGTTGATACTTGCGTCGTACAAAATTTGAGGTTTCTCCTACATATAATTTATTGCAATTTGTATACAATTGGTATACACAACTCTGTGAGGTATTTAAATTAAATTTTTGGGGTCGAAATGTGTTTTTTAGGCTGATGTTGTTTGAGGGTATTAGGGTAATGTTTTTTTGGTATAAATTGCTTTATATTTTGTAGCGGCATATTTGGTACTAGTACATATGTACTTGGTTGTTCATGTTGCAGTATCTTTTTTTTTGGCTTTTCTAAATGCTTCTGTTATGAAATATTCAGGATATAACAATGATGTGAAAGTTCTGTGTATGTGTTGTGCTTCGTTTTGCAATAATGTTGGTAAACAAATTCGGAAAGCTCGGAGGTATAAAGATGATAATACGGTCAGTTTTGTGTCTGTGGGGTGGTTTGATAGCCAGTGTATGTAATTCTGGGAGAATGTGGGTTTTCTATATATACTGTATTGTAATCTTGGGTTGTTTTTCCAGGTGACTAGTGTATCTAAAAATGGGAGTGTTTCGTTGGACGGTTCTTCTATAGTGTATTGTACTGAAGGGTGAATACTATTGATGAAAGTAAGGACTTCTTGGGAATTGGTGTTGTGGGGTAGGGCTGCAAAAATGTCATCCACGTACCTGATCCAGATGCTATTGTGTAGTAGGGGATGGGGTAATATGTGATAGTATTCGGTAAGCTCCATATAAATATTGCTGAGGATAGGTGATAAGGGGGACCCCATGCTGAGGCCTGAGGTTTGACTATAGAAATTACCATTAAAATGAAAGAAATTGTGTTGTAGGGACAGATTGATTAGTTCTTTTATGAGTTGGAAGGGATATTGGAGGATAAAGTTTTTTTCATTAATGTAATTTTCTAATAATGTCAGTGTTTGTGGGACTGGGACAGATGTAAATAATGATATGGCGTCAAAGCTGAGGAATTTGTGAGTGGTGGGGTTTAGTCTGCAGGTACGTGAAATGAAGTCTGTTGAATTTGATAAATGTGAATTTGAAATTTTGTTAATGAGGGGCTTTAGCTGTTTTGCTAACCATTTTGATAGTTTGTAAGTTGAGCTATTTATATTTGAAATGATCGGGCGGAGGGGAATGTTGTTTTTATGGGTCTTAGGGACTCCATAGAACTGTGAGGGAGAGTTCATGTATGACTGTAATTAATTAATTCTTGGTGGTCTTTTAATATGGTTTTGAGTGCGGAGTTAAATTTGTTTTGTGACTCTTTGGTGGGGTCCTTATTTAATTTGGTATAGGTGTGGTTGTCAGAGAGTAAAATATTTGCTTTCTCTATGTAGGTCTGTTTATCCATTATAACTATTTGATTCCCCTTGTCGGATCTTGTGACAATGATATCTGGGTTTTTCTTTAAATTTTTCAACGCTTGGTGGAATATAATGGGGTGGGTATTAAATTGTAATGAATTTGAAATATTTGTCATTAGTATCCCTTTTAGTATATAGTATATTAGAATTTAATTGATGAAATAAACGGCATTCTCCAATATCCCTTCCAACTCATTAAACAACTAATCAAACTATTATTGATATAAGAATTGGAGGTGATGCATCTCAATTATATATATATATGATATATAATATATAATATATATTATATATATATATATATATAATATATATATATAATATTATATATATATATATATATATATATATATAATATATATTATAGTATATATAATATTATATATATATATATATATTATATATAATATATATATATATATAATATATATATATATATATATTATATATATTATATATAACATATATAGATTATCCTTATATAATAGTACCATGGGCGTAGGCATGGATTTCATTTAGGGGGGCAAGGTGAGTGATATATATATATTTATATATATATATTATATATATATATATATATATATATGAATATAATTAATATATATATATATACTATATAATTATATATATATATATAATATATACATATACAATATATATATATATATTATTATACTATATATAATATATATAATATATATATAGATATATATTATAATATATACTAATATATTATATATATATAATAATTATATTTCTTTTTTGTTATATAATATATGAAAAAAATTATGGTCTTCAAAATTGCTGTAAAATTTCTTTTACTTCTGCAATTGCTTTTAATGTGTTGTCTGCAGCTGAATATCAAAGGGTACGCTTTCCGTGATTGTTAACAGTTTTGGCAGCCGCCAAATGCTTATAGACATACTGAAAGTTCTAAGCGGAGAATAATATCCAGAAGAATACAGCTGTATAAAAGCACAAAGTTAGTTGACTTTAAGCCAATATGAATAGAAACATATTAAAAAACTTTAGAAAAAATATATAATACGTTAGTAATTAGTAATTACTCTTCATTATCTATCGATTGATGTTTTTTTTCAGTTTTCTACTAAACCCTTACAAACGTCGTCTGGCAAACATATAAGGTTCATAATTTTTATTTTCGCAAGATTTAGGGGGGGAAACGTGCCCCCCTGCAACCCCCTGCCCTACGCCCATATATATATCATATTATAATATATATATATATATATATATAATAAATATATATACTATATATAATAATTATATATATATAATATATCTAATATATATATATATATATAATATATATAATATAAATATATATATATATATATATATAATATTAATATTATATATATATATATATTTAACCTGTAGTAATAAAATTAATAATTACCTAATTTTTGTATTTACCGGAGCCGGAGCAGCCTCTTTTTTTGTGGCTCCGACTCCGACTCTAGGTCCCCCTAAAATTTCGCAAAGATTTCGGCTCCACCTCCGCTTCCGCCCCGGCTCCGGCTCCGGCTCCACCTAAAAACTTTGAGGCTTCGCGGCTCCGGCTCCCGGCTTCGGCTCCGCAGCCATGCTCCTCACATTGTTTTTATTTTTTCTCTTTCTGTTACCTCTATCCGGTTCAGCTCCCACTTACACTCCTGCTGTCGCTCATACTTTGAATACTTTTCCTCATCCTTCAGAGCTTCTTCTCAGTTTCCTCCGGCTCTGGAGGACAGGCTGTCCCGCCTGGAGAGGAATGTAGAAGCTATCAGGGTGGATTTACGTCTCCTCACCCTCCGCAATCGCTCCCCCACCCCGCATCGCACTAACCCCCCCCGTGGAAGGTCACCCTCCGCCAGGAGGACCGCTGGGGAGTGTTACTATCACCGCACCTTCCAGGAGCATGCCCGGAAGTGTGTTCAGCCGTGCACATTCTCGGGAAACTCTGCAGCCAATCCCTAGGGGCGGTGCAGGACACTGGCTCCCCTGCTCGGCACCGCCTTCTGCGTGTTTTCGACCCTTCCACCAAGCGCCACTACCTTATAGATACAGGAGCTGAAATTTCATGTCTCCCTTCAAGTGGTCTGGTTCCTCCCGGACTCAGCCTACCCACTTCCTGTGGGCTGCAAACGGTTCTGCCATTGCTACTTAAGGTGAACGTTTATGCACCCTTGATCTCTCCCTCATGAGGGTTTTCCGATGAGTCTTCACAATTGCTGCAGTCACTCAACCGATTATCGGCGCAGATTTTTTGAACCATTTCCAACTACTGGTGGATCTTCGGAACCAACGGTTGGTGGATGGTAACACCACCCTTTTCTCCAAGGGCAACATCTCTCCTTCTGCAGTAGGGAACATTTCCGCTGTTCATCCTCCCATTTCTTTTTTCCCCTTCCTCTCTCTCCTACAGAAGGACTTTCCATCTCTTCTGCACCCCTGCTCCTTCAGTTGCCCCAGTTAAGCATTCAGTCCTCCACCACATAGAGACCACAGGTTCTCCGACCTTTGCACGGGCTCGCCACCTCGCCCCGGAGAAGCTGAAGATCGCTCGTGCTGAGTTTGATCACATGCTTGAGTTGGGAATCGTTCGACCTTCCAAGAGCAGTTGGGCTGCACCCTTACACCTTGTCCCTAAAGCTACCCCTGGGGACTGGCGCCCCTGTGGAGATTTTAGGGCTCTCAACGCGATTACTATTCCAGATCGCTATCCCGTCCCTCACATCCTGTCTTTCACTTACCACCTCAGTGGTATTACAATATTTTCCAAAATCGATTTGGTCCGCGCCTTTCACCATATCCCTGTAGCCCCCGAGGATGTTCAGAAGACTGCCGTGATTACATCTTTCTGACTTTTTGAGTTCTTGAGAACCCCCTTCGGTTTACGGAATGCTGCTCAAACTTTCCAGCGGTTCATCGACACTGTCTTGCGAGGGCTACCCTTTTGTTGGGCCTACATCGACGACCTGCTTATAGCTCCCAACTCTGAAGAGGAACACAAGGAGCACCTTTCTGATGTGGTCTCCAGATTAAACGAATACGGTATCCGCATCAGCCCGGAGAAGTCCCTTTTCGGTGTACCCTCTCTCACGTTTCTTGTCCACACAGCCTCTTCCGAAGTTGTTCGCCCCCTTCAGGAGCGTGTTGCCGCCATTCGTGCTTTTCCATTACCCGAGACGCAGAACAACTGAAGCAGTTTCTCGGGATGCTGAACTACTACCATCGCCCTCTACTTGCAGCAACCGCTGTCCTTCGTCCTCTCACAGAGCTTTTCCGCCAAAGAAAAGAGGTGTCTCGGTCAAGGTAGAGTGGATGGAAGAAAGTCACCTGCTTCTTCACCTCCTCAAGGACTGTCCTTCGCTCCACTCTGGCTCCACCACCGGGTGAAAGAATGGCGCGTGCTGGCCGTCGGGTTCACATTCCCAGCCGCTACCTGAACTAACAGGAACCCTGACCAGCACACTGAAGGGGGGGTACTGTAGAGGTCGGACAGACTCTACGCATTTCTTTATCATCGTCACTCACTTTTATTGCCGTGAGCTATATATAGCCTAGCGTTTCCACGTGCATTCATTTTCCTCTAAACAACATACAGCGCATGGTGCTAAGCATCCAGCTTTACAACTGCAAATTACAAAGCTACGTACCCAAAGTTATAACTATAAATATAATAATCGTTTATTCTACTAATTATACAAATCATTGTTACGCTAGATTCTTATATAGGTATCAGACATGCGAACCATCGCATTATATGTCGTCAGCACAGGCCCTAGCAATAGATAGCTTAGCTAGAACACAAACTACCTTACGGCTATACTCAGTAGGGCTTCAGCGGAAAGAAGCATCTTTGCGAACACCTGGTTCTGTATTTTTCGGGGTATTCTAGAAACGAGAGTGTAATGTAGGTGTAGTATTGATGCTCCTTTCATAAAATTCAGAGCTTCGGCATCGGCCGGAGGCTCTGCCCAAATTCTGTTAGGGAATTAGAAACAACTGGTATACTAATACCGATACCGTACTTTGGGACACTCCCAACAAGTATCAGACAGAGTACGGTACTATATATATATATATATATATATATATATCGTGTGTACATATATATGTGCAATATAACATATATATATACTATATATATATATATACTAATACCGATACTGTACTTTGGGATACTCCCAACAAGTATCAGACAGAGTACGTTACTATATACGTGTGTACAATATAGTGCAATTGGATATATCCTGGGGAGAATTTACTAGTATTTTCTCATCAGGATGTATCACATTGCAGTTATATTGCCTCCCAGGCTAACATGTATTTCTCTCTTTATTTCTAGCCTGGGGTTCAAGCTTTAATCAAGATTGGATCTGGCTATGACAAGGATCCTGTCTTGAAAGGTTTGTACGTAACTATAACTGAGCAATCTCATTAAATGTTGATGTTTGTCATTGGAACTTTTCCTCAACCTTCCGAAGCATATAGTGGACTTACATCTTAGAAGTCTACAATGTAATGCACAAACACTGGTATAAATTTTATGCTTGCATCACAAAACGCATAATTTTTTTACTATGCCGGCCAACTAGATCAAATTTAATCACAGGTAAGTAATTAGTCACCAGAAAAGGAAAGGAATAGGTGGCTTCAATAGGTTGACGAGCGATACCCCAAGATAGCTGGTAATTTTTATGGTGGCAATCTCTAATACCTAAGAATTAGGATATAATAATTTAAAAATTAATAAAGACATCAAAAGATGCTTTGTTTAAAATTAAGTAGCTTCACAGCATTATTTTTAAAAGATAAATATATATATATATATATATATATATATATATATATATATATATAATATATATATATATATATATATATATATATATAATATCTTATATATATATATATATAATATATATATAAATATATATATATAATATATATATAATATAATATATATATATATTATACAGAAGATAAACACCACCGCTTCACAGGCAGAGCCCTAATCTAGGAGGGGGTGTATTCAATTAACGTCGAGCAGGACGAGCCAAGCCCAAGGAGAGAATAGCTCACATTCTCCCGCCCGACAGTTTTGGCGACGTGTTCTACCGCACTGAGCTACCGGGACGTTTTTTGTATAAATAAATATAAAAATACAAATATATATATATATATATATATATATATATATATATATATATATATATATATATATATATATATATATATATATATATATATATATATATATATATATATATATATATATATATATATATATATATACAAATACATAATAGATACACACGCATGTTCATATAGTAGTAATATCATTATTAATATTATTATTAAAAAGCTAAACACTATATTTCAAACACAAATTCACTATATTTCACTACAATCACTACTAATTTTATTTTATTATTATTATTATTATTATTATTATTATTATTATTATTATTATTATTATTATTATTATTATTATTATTATCATTAACATTATATATAGGGTACATAAAATTCAATTTACACTAGCATTTATTTCATTGACAAGATAAAGTGAGGGTTGCTTATTAATTAGTTTACTTAACTTTGTAAGCAATAATAGATTTAATAGACCTTAATTATGTTTTAGGATATAGGCTAATCATTTAGTTAGCTTTTTATTGCAAGAAAATAAATTAATATTAATATGAGGTGCAGCATAATGTGTAGTGTTGTGTTTTTATGTAATAAGTTTTAATTTTGATGCAGAAAAGGTAAAAGTAATTACGCTACTGTTCTTGATAGTTATTACTGGTGCACATACAAGCACAATAGATATAGAAGGAACATGGGCAAAGGTAATCATTTAAATATGTAGGTATGTTCCTAACCAAATGAAACTAACTCCTCCACACTTAGCTACCTAACCTAACCAACCTACCTAACCCTAACTTAACCTACTTAACTCTAATCTAACCTATTGTAAGGAAACCTAACCTAACTCTAATTAATATATCATAATGAAACATAATCATGTCTATTGTAACAAAAAGTAATCAAACTTTAAATGATCAAAATGTTTTTCTTTTTTCTCCCCTCTCTTTTCCGCGTATATTCTCCCATTGTCCATTTTGAATGATTTTCAACATTATTTTGTAGCTGTGTTACTTGCTTCCATTTAATTTATTCTTGTATTTACTATTTTTTTTTTTTAGGAATTAACCATTATTCTTTATTATTCATACATAATTTTTAATAAATTTGTGTAATTGATTTATATATAAATTTTATGTAATTTTTTTTTACTATACGCATAACTTAAATGATTTCAAAGTTTAATCTTTAATCTAATATTATTAATTATTATTATTATTTATTATTATTATTATTATATTATTAGTTCTATTATATTATATGAGTAAAGTAGTATAGTAGTAGTAGTGTAGTAGTAGTAGTAGTAGAGTAGTAGTAGTAGTAGTGTAGTAAGTAGTAGTATGATTGAAGAATTTTCCAATATTATTTTCATTTATTTATTTTATTTGGTATACTTACAACTATTGTTTAATATATATATATATAATAATATATATCATAATACTATATATTATTATATATATATAGTATATTATTATAATATATATATTATATATATATATTATAAATATTTTCTTCTCACCCTTGATACCCATAATGGGGGAGGCCTACACCTTCGTTCAGGGTACCACTACGACGCCACAGGTGTCTCCTTCAGAGATCCTCAGGGATGTTATGTTTCATGTTGTTCTGTGTTGAGAGTTAATTAAACAAGAAAGAGAAAGAAGTGGATGTGTCTTCCGAACTGCATACGGTTTTGGACTGATGTTTTGTGGTGGTTCACTTAAAGGTTGAATCTGTGTTTGCTAGTATTGTAATTAGGGTGGTGGAAATGCATCTTAGCTTGTCCCAAGGATGACTGAACTGATTCTTGTAAAAGTGAGTTGAATTCTGGTGCTTTTTTCTGGTGTATGTTTGTTAAAATGTGTTTGTGTATGTGTCTTAAGCGGTTTTCTTTTAGTGATGTGTGGATCTGTTGGTGTATGTTGTGTTATTTGGGTGAAGGTGGATAGTGTTGTCAGAATTTGTTGCAATATATGAGCTGTGTGAAAGAAGGAAGTTTGTTTTGGTCTTGGTAGGTGGGGTTAGAAAATGCAATGTGGCATGGGTGTTGGGGTGTTCGGGTTTTGGAAAAGAATTGTGTGCCTATCATGTCCAGGTATGTGTCTATGGGTAGAATTTTGTTTTTTTCATGCAGATGCTGAGGTGTTATTGATGTGCATCCTGTTATGATTGTTAGAGCTTTGTTTTGTTTCGTTTGGAGTTTCTTTGTTATTTTTAGTCACAAGTTGGTGCCAAGTTGGAGAATCGTAGTTTAGAGTCGGCTGATGTGGTGTTGTATTGTGTCGGATGTTGGTTTATTGTTTTGTGAAGTCTATGCCAGAAGGGTTCTTAACATGTTCGCTTCTGTTTGCAGAGGAATTATGTGTCTGTTTGTTTTGTGAAGGTGAGATACGT
>JABUQX010113245.1:17500-32500 GCA_015478945.1 Trachelipus rathkii
AATCGATAGATAATGAAGAAGTAAATTACTATTTAATAACGTATTATATTATTTTTTCTAAAGTTTTAATGTGTTTTCGTTTTCATATTGGGTTATAGTCAACTAATTTGTGCTTTTATACAGCTGAATTCTCCTGACATTATTCTCCGCTAGAACTTTCAGTATGTCGATACCATTTGGCGGCTGCCAAAGCTGTTGAATCAATCACGGAAGGCGTACACGTTGATATTCAGCTGCAGACAACACATTAAAAAACAATTGCAGAAAATAAAAGAAAATATTACAGCAATTTTGAAGACATAATTTATATATATATATATATATATATATATATATATATTAATATATATATATATATAATATTTATATATATATATATATTATATATATATATAATATATATATATATATATATATATATATATATATATATATATATATATATATATATATATATTATATATATATATATAAATATATATATATATATATATATATATATATAATATATCCTTCACCTTTGCCCCCCCCTAAGGGAATCTGCCACGCCCATGCAAGTTGCATCACAATAACACATAATTTTTTTACTATGCCGGCCAACTAGATCAAATTTAATCACAGGTAAGTAATTAGTCACCAGAAAAGGAAAGGAATAGGTGGCTTCAATAGGTTGACGAGCGATACCCCAAAGATAGCTGGTACTTTTTATGGCAATCTCTAATACTAAGAATTAGGATATAATAATTTAAAAATTAATAAAGACATCAAAAGATGCTTTGTTTAAAATTAAGTAGCTTCACAGCATTATTTTTAAAAATAAATATATATACATAAAATTATATTAACACTAGCATTTATTTCATTGACAAGATAAAGTGAGGGTTGCTTATTAATTAGTTTACTTAACTTTGTAAGCAATAATAGATTTAATAGACCTTAATTATGTTTTAGGATATAGGCTAATCATTTAGTTAGCTTTTTATTGCAAGAAAATAAATTAATATTAATATGAGGTGCAGCATAATGTGTAGTGTTGTTTTTTCCTACGACCTTTGGCGGTTGTCCTACTACTGAGCACGCCGGGGCTTTTGTATAAATAAATATAAAATACAAAAATATATATACATATATTTATACACACATTCAAATACATAATAGATACGCACGCATATTCATATAGTAGTAATATCATATTAATATTATTATTAAAAACGCTAAACACTATATTTCAAACCAAATTCACTATATTTCACTACCAATGACTAAAAATTAATCTCATATCACATTTTTACATTATTATTATTATTATTATTATTATTATTATTATTATTATTATTATTATTATTATTATTATTATTATTATTATTATTATTATTATTATTATTATTATTATCATCATTAACATTATATATAGGGTACATAAAATTAAATTTACACTAGCATTTATTTCATTGACAAGATAAAGTGAGGGTTGCTTATTAATTAGTTTACTTAACTTTGCAAGCAATAATGGATTTAATAGACCTTAATTACGTTTTTGGATATAGGCTAATTATTTATTGTTAGCTTGTTTTGCAAGAAAATAAATTAATATTAATATGAGGTGCAGCATAATGTGTAGTGTTGTGTTTTTATGTAATAAGTTTTAATTTTGATGTACAAAATGTAAAAGTAATTACGCTACTGTTCTTGATAATTATTACTGGTGCACATACAAGCACAATAGATATAGAAGGAACATGGGCAAAGGTAATCATTTAAATATGTAGGTATGTTCCTAACCAAATGAAACTAACTCCTCCACACTTAGCTACCTAACCTAACCAACCTACCTAACCCTAACTTAACCTACTTAACTCTAATCTAACCTATTGTAAGGAAATCTAACCTAACTCTAATTAATATACAATAATGAAACATAATCATGTCTATTGTAACAAAAAGTAATCAAACTTTAAATGATCAAAATGGTATCTTTTTCTTCTCTCTTTTCCGCGTATATTCTCCCATTGTCCATTTTGAATGATTTTCAACATTATTTGTAAGCTTGTGTTATTGCTTCCATTTATTTATTCTTGTATTTACTATTTTTTTTTTTTTAGGAAATTACCATTATTCTTTATTATTCATACATAATTTTTATAAATTTGGTGTATTGGATTTTACATTTAAATTTATGTATTTTTTTTTTATATACCATACTTTAAATGATTTCAAAAGTTTTAATCTTTATCTAATATTATTATTATTATTATTATTATTATTATTATTATTATTATTATTATTATTATTATTATTATTTTATTATTTTATATATTATTATTGTTAGTTATTAGTAGTAGTAGTAGTAGTAGTAGTAGTAGTAGTACTCTGGTTTCCATATTTATTTCATTTTATTTTATTTTATTTTGGTATATTATCAACTATTGGTTGTTTATATAATATATATATATATATATATCCGTATATAATATAATATATATATAATATCCACCTACTATACTCATAATACTATAACTCATATAATATATATATATCATATATAATATATATATTTTCTTTCTCGAACCCATTACGCGATCACACAGACACCATATGGGGGAGGGCACACTCCGTTACAGTACCAACTCGCGCACAGGTGTCTCCTACAGAGATCCTCACAGGATGTTAATTTCCAATGCTTGTTCTGTGCTTGGAGAGTTAATGTTAAACACAGCGAGAAAGAAGTGGGATGTCGTCTTTCGAACCTGATTACGCGTCTTTTGAATGCATGTTTGGTGGTCTCAACTTAAGGTGAATTCTGTGGTTTGTAGTATTGTAATTTAGGGTGGTGGATGCATCTTAGCTTTGCAGGATGACTGACTGGTTCTTTGTAGTGAGTTGAATTCTGGTGCTTTTTCTCGGTCGTGTTTGTTAAATGTGTTTGGTGAATCTGTGTCTATACCAGCGGTTTTCTGTTAGTGATGTGTGGATTTGTTTGGTGTATGTTGTGTTATTTGGTGAAGGTGGAATGTTGTTCAGAATTTTTTTGTAATATAGAGCTGGTGTAACGAAGCGAAGTTGTATTGAGTCTGTGGTAGGTGGGGTAGAAAATTGCATGTGGCATCGGGTTTGGGCGTGTTACCGGGGTTTGAAAAGGATCTGTGTGCCTATGCATGTCCCAGGTATGTGTCATGGGTAGAATGTTGTTTTTTTTCATGTAGATGTTGTGGTGTTATTGATGTGCATTTGATATTTTGTTAGCTTTGTTTATGTTTCGTTTTTGAGTTCATTTGTTAATTTTTAAGTCAACTAGTTTTGGTGCCAAGTTGGGAGAAGCGTAGTTAATTAGAGTTGGCTGAATGTATTGTCTTGTATTGGTGGTGGTGTCGGTTTATTGTTTTGTGGAATGAAGTCTAAATGGCAGCGGGGGTTCTTCAATCTAAGTTTTTGTTTCTTGTTTGGCAGATAAGAATTATGTTGTCTTTTTGTTTTTGTGAAGATGAGATACGTGTCAAGTGTTACTCCAACAGCCATATTTAGAGTTTTGTTAAAGGTATAGCAATGTTTAGGTAACCGGGAAGGGGGGGGGGCAACCAAGTTGGCCGGTCGGTGGGTGATTAATGTATTGAAGATTGTTTGGTGAGGGCGACATTGTTTTTTTTGCATGTTTGAAGTTGGTTGATGTACCATTGTTGTGTCAGGTTTCTGTGCTTACGTGATTTTAGGTTCTGGTGTATCTGTAATAGTGGCTCAGGTGGATGTTCTCCGTAGGTATTGAATCTCAGTAATTGATCTGTTTGTGGTGTGCAGATCAACGTAAATAGCTGAATAGTGTGGGGGATAGTATTGCGGCCTTGGATACTATCCGTTGTTGATGTTTTACTGTTCGCTGGTTTTGTGTATTGTTTGTTTGTATTTGTGCTGTTCGTTCTGATAGAAAGTTGGAAAAAATCCATTTCTTTAGATTAGTGGAGATGGTTAGATATTTATTTTGTGAATCTAGTTATTGTTTGGGTACTTTAGTTGGAATGCTGTTTGTTTGGGTCGATGCCAAATGATTTATTGTTTTTAACGAGTTGGTTTTGAGCTTAGGTGTTGATTGTAGGTTGTATAATGTTTGTGAGTGCGGTTGTAGTAGTGGTTTTGTTTGAAACTGTGTTGGAATTTGGTGTTCTTATGTATTTGGAGTAATCGAGTTAGTATGGTTTTTTATTTTTCTATTGCTTTTATATATCTATATATACTAATATATATATATATATCTAATATAATATATATATATGATATAGATATATATATAATATATATAATAATATATAATATATATATATATATAGTATAATTATATATATAAGTATATATATATCATATATTTAATATAATATATATATATATATATATATATATATATAATTATATATATATATATATATAATAATATATATAATATATTATATATATATATATTATATATATATATATATATTATATATATTATATCTATAATTATAATATATATATATATATATATATTAGAAATTGAGTTAGAAACATTTTTACTTTTTTGAGCACGAGAGAGAGAGAGAGCAATGATATAGTAGGAGATGAGAGAGAGAAGGAGAGAGAGAGAGAGGAGAGATGAGAGAGAGAGAAAGAGAGAGAGAGAGAGCTCGGTTGTTACTGAAATGTATTTTACTGAAATGGCGGGAAATTTTCGGAGCTTGACCAAAACCCTTTATTATATATTTATATATATATATTATATATATATATATATATATTATATAATAATATATATATATATATTATATAATATATTAATATATATAATATATTATATATATATTATATATATATTATATATATAATTACAGCACAATGGATAATTTAATTGAAGAATATTCCTGCTCTGGCCATGTTCTAAAGTCTCATATCGTGAATTATATCGGATTCGGAAATTGAGTGAAACTTTCCTACCGAAAATGATGGCACCCAATACTCTTCCAAAACATCAACACGTTTATGAAGACACGATGAATATAGGTTCACAAGAAATATACAAAGAGTTGACTTTAAGGATGTTTAGTTAATAAATGAATGGAATTTAATTAAATTTATTACTTTTAATATCTTTCATTTTAAATTTTCACAAGTCTTTAAAACCAATTATTTTTGATGTTGCCTCCATATAATTATATGAATTAGATGTTTGAAAATGTCACGTACGCAGTTGATTAGCTTTCTTCATCGTATCAAAATATCTCATAAGGAACTCCAATAACAGGTTTGTCTGCACTGTCGCCCAGTTAATCAATTCCCTATGTTTTACATTTAAAAGTTGGTTAACATAATCTTCTTTACCTAGCCCTTTAAAAACGGGGCTTCCATAAATTTAAAGATATTAGATATCGGTGGTTAAAAAGGTCTGTGTATTAAAGATAAACTGGAAAGTCTTTTCTAAAATGGAAATTCGATGATTTTGGTAAAGTTTTGAAGAGATATATTATATTTCAGAGCAGCCTCATCATCCATTTCCAACATTAAGGAAGCAAAGAAATGTATACTTATTAGAATGGCACAAATCAGGCAATATATATATATAAGGAGCATCAGGTAATTTCGATTTTGATTTTTGAAAAAAAAAATATTAAAAATTCTCTGGTTTGACAAATTGGCAGCAATAGATAATTTTCTACGAAGATATGATGCCTGTTTAATTATAACAGCGAAAGATTTTGGTATTTGAGAGAAACATCAAAAACAGGATGGCTTCTTCTAACTGTGCAATTAAGTCACAAAAGTGAATTGATGTTGATGTGAATGATTCTGAATTGCGTCCCGAAAAGATATGTGGTTGAATATGCCTAAAGCCAATGCTGATATTTTCTGATAAGAAATTAACGGTGGTGCGAAATATACATAAGGAAGAAAAGGCAAAGACAAAGTTTAATAAATATGTAGAGAAAAAAAACGGTGAGTGACAGTTTTGGAAGGAGAATATAAATAGAAACCTGCAGGATAGTAAAATTCTTCTAGAAGCAAAGAAACGACCAAGATTAAGAAAGGATTAAGGGCGAATGTTCAATAAAATAATGAATAAGGGATGGTATATTTGTGAATGTTTGAAATGTGTTAGGCGGAAGTCTGGAGGAAACACTTCGAAATATCTGCATAAATGGACAGTGATGACAGATTGGGATAGTGAATGTGTGCGAGTTTGATTGTGCAAAGAAGAAATATATTTTGGGAAGGAGGCATTATGAGTAGAGTGAGAAAGCTGAAGAATGGTAAACTCAGAGGTTATCACGCCTATTGTTTGATAATATCGTAAGCAATATGATAAGAAGGAAGCTGTCGAGAGTTGTTGATTTGATTGGCCCTTATATGAAGTTGGTATCTGCGTTTATTGCATGCACTACCTGTTCGCACACTATAGGATAGAGCAGTTAAATAGTACAATTATTAAGGTAATATGGAGATAAGGCAAGACTGTAGGAGAATTAGTTTGACTGTTGTAAGTGAAGATCATTTTGCTGGTTAATTTTTGTTGAAGATATCTGCTGTCAAATAGACTGTATTTGGTGAAGAAACCAGAGAGTGATATTAGATTGAGAGTGTACAGCTGCAGATCAAGTTTACATTGAAACAAATAGGTAAGAAAGACAGAAATATAAATTGAGCTTAGTTTTATGAACTGCACACCACGACGTATAGCGAAAGAGAAAATAAATTAGGAACTTAGGTATTATTGAATTTGGCAAACAGGCGGTATAGCATAGGAATCTGCGACAGATAATTCTTTTGTTGGGAGTTGTTTGGGGATAATATGGCTGCTCATAGGATGCGTTGGAATTACTGTAATTTCGAGTTCGAAAAAGTTATACTATATGTCAATAGTGAGCACTAGTATAAGAAAAAATGGAGATGTTGGAATGTAAGCGAATGGTCATTCATATTAATGTAGTGAGGCTAGATCTACCCTTGTTATATCTCTAGTCGGCTAACTTATGAGATTAATTAGGTGTATGGATGGAGTCGGATGAAGATATTAGAGTAAAAGTAGGGTACAGCGTTTATTATTCTGCTGAGAATGATTACGAAGAATGGAGGGTTATTGATTTGGTTTTTGTGGTAGCAATGTGTATAACTCATCTCAAATACCTGAAGAAAAGTATCTATAACGAGGAAGTTGTGATGAAGGTATGATAAGTTTGTTGTATAGCATAGGATTTTAAGTAAATTATGGAATAAAGTAAAGTAAATGGTGTGTAGAGTGCGCAGGAGATGTCCACGATTTGTCAATACAGGTGCGAAATATATTTAAATATTTGTCATTGTTGGTATTTTGTCAAAATCAAGATATGAAAATGCTGATCTCCATTTAAAATATCTGTAATCCGAGTTTAATACTGCAATTTGGGTGGGCCTGATCATATGTTGGGTCAATGAAGCAAAAGGTGTAGGATAATGTGTAACTGATGCAATTAAATTAATTTCTGTTGAATGTTTTGCAGTCAATAAAAGTGAGATGTGAATAATAGAATGATGAAAGAGTCGCTCGAGAACGCTATGGTGTTCTACGGGAAACCTTTAATTTTTTTATTATATTCTAACTAAAATTAACTTTCAGAAATATTCATATTTCCAATTTTACTAAAAAACGACAAACGTAGGCTTAGTTCATAAATACCTCTTATTTATGTTATACAATCAGACTATTTAACACCCGAGGAGAGGATACTATACTTCTCTTAAATTATGGAACCAGAGCTCTATAATCTTAGAGGCTATGCTTGAAGAATGCTGCTAGAATATAACCAGAGCTTTTAGACACATCTAGATCAACAAACATTAGCTAGTATTGGGCGAAAAAAACCATGATAGTATAACTCGGACAAAGAGACAAGACTATATCATACTGTTTAATATGTTCAGTTCCTTCATGAGATATTTTGACTACGATGAATGAAAAGATAAGACAACTGGCGTTAATTGTGACACTTTTCAAACATGCTAAGTTTCATAATATATATAAAGATG
Organism: Trachelipus rathkii; assembly: GCA_015478945.1. Classification (NCBI taxonomy): domain Eukaryota; kingdom Metazoa; phylum Arthropoda; class Malacostraca; order Isopoda; family Trachelipodidae; genus Trachelipus; species Trachelipus rathkii. Next base: position 25,523 of record JABUQX010113245.1, read on the forward strand.
CTGGAGATGCGAACTATCATACTATAAATTTAATTCTGGTTATTGTGTCCCCTCTGGTTTTAAAACCAGTCCACTTTGGGTTGCTAACAATGAAGAAATTTTTAATTAAATGAAGATATTATAAATAATATGTATCTTTAAGTTTAATCCAATCATTTTATTAACTGATAAATCAGTATAACTTTTTTGGTAGCACTTCTAATCATGTCAAACGTTAACCTCTTCGTCATTAGTTTCTGTAGAAGTCTCACATTCATCAGCTGTCATTCAATATAATCGTGGTCTGGCTTATGGTTCTTTGGAAAGCACTTGGGGCACAATCAAATATGTTATGTGCTCAAGTGAAATCCCTGTTTTACAACATCCAATATATACTATAACTGTATTTTACTCGGATAATTCCGAAATTAATTTACGATAGTATAATTGAAGATATATATAGAACAATGGTCAGGATGCAGGAATAATGTCTTCTATATAAATTCAGTAATGAAATCTGTATTATATATATTATATATATTTAATAATTATATATATATTAATTATATATATAATTATATATTATATAATATAATATATATATTATATATATATATATTATATTATATATATATATAATATATATTATATATTTTTTACATAAGCTGTTGATGATACTATAACCATTAATATATAATATTTATGATATATATGATTGAAAACCAGCGTCCCTCTTGGCGCAAGTACCCACGACACTCCGAAGATTTTTGACCCGCCTGACGCTATTGAAAAAAAAATTTGATTTAGAGATTTAAAATGACTGCCTACATGGTTATAAAATTAGTTTTTAACTAATGTAGTAATGCTTAAAGCTATCATCTGATCTCCTTTATGTTTACGCTCCTCTTTTCCTTTCTTTTCTCAGGAATTTTAAATATATATTATATATATCATATAGATTACTTACTATATCTCATATAATTACTATTAGTAATTATTACTCTTATCACTTCATATATATAGTATCATATCTCCTATACTATACTAATTCATTTATTTATATCACTATATATATCTATATATATACTTATATATATAGTATCACTATACTATTATTATATATATTTTAAGTATACTATTAAAAGGGTCAAAAATTCCAATTTTCTCGATTTTACTTTCCTCTCTTTTACATAATCTAAAAAAAGTAAATCGAATATGTAAATTTAATTGTGTCCGTATAACTCGATCGTGATATACAAAATTTTTTTCTACTATCAGTCACGTAATATAATTGTTACTAATATCTAAAATAAGTTAATATATGAAGTAATATTATATAAATATAATTAGTGTATATGAATAATACTCTATAGATTTATAATATAATAATAATTATGTCCTGATATAAGTTAGATCAATTAATGTACTGAATAATTATATATGATAAAAAATGTCAGTTATTTCTCAGTCTCATCAGTTATATGTATGTGTCGTCTGATGTAGTAAAAATAAGACATGTCTATAATAAACTGATAATGGATCAAGTACTACGAATAATTGATGTGTATGTGATGTATGTGATGTGTTTAGTGAAGTTAGATAGTGTTGATATCAGTTATGTTAGTGTGTTGTGTGAGTGTGTTAATTAGTGTATAGTATTATCCAATTAATAGGTATACCTATGCTTATATTCTGTTTTAATATACGCTTTAGGTAGTATATATATAGTATATTATTGATATATGAATTTTATTTTTATATTATTTTTTGCTACATATGATACCACAACAATTGAATTTCAGTGGTACTGTAACAGTGATATTCAATTATCGAAATATTTTTAAATAAATTTAATTAAAAATCACAATTATGTTAAATATTATCTATATTTAAAAATGAATATCTCGAAAGTTACGACACTTTAAGAACCTAATTACATATTATGGAATCAGCGTATAAAGCTTTATTACAAAAATGAAAAAAAAAATATTTTTTCATAAATGAATAATTTGAAATTACGCAGCTTCAGAAAAACATTCATATGGATCAGCGTATAAGTTTATTACCAATATGTAAAAGAAGTAAAAAAACCAAACATATAGGGAAGCTCGAGCAGATGGGGACAGAGGGGGGCGACGTCTTCCATACAACGGCTAGGTTCCGGAGTAGGCGTGTAGAAACCCCCGAAACACCCAATACGAAGAGCGGAGGTTTCAAACCGGAGACAACTACCCTGGAGATGTGGAAATAACATTCTGACCTTGTCGTTCCCCGGAAATGCCGAGAGAACCCGCAGAGACACCTGCATTCTCATTGTCGTGTTTATACACTCATCGTGAGGATCAATTATTCCTAATTTGAAGTCTAGAAAAAATCTATAAGAAACAAATAAAAAAAACACTTTATCGGAAACATCACAGATAAATACGTAAACAGTGGGCCCTATAATAATCTTGATTAGAATTAAGTTCGTGTAATCACTTAAATTGATTGTTAGGGTATATATATATAAATAAAGAGAATATATAACTTTAAAAAAAAAAAAAAAAATTCTAAACTAATATTCAACTAGAAAAATAGCCAATAGCGTACATAGTAACAGCAAAAAGTCCACATACTATAATTACTATAACAGCATCCATGTGGGGACTTTAATGATCTATTTCATATATATATAAATAGATAACGTAAACCAGCTCAAATCCTATTGCCTAATATAATCACTAAATTATACAATAAAACTAATACATGAAATAATGAGTAAAATCATTACAACTAATATAGGTAGTATTATCATACCATATATATATATGATGTCCATAATATCTAATATAATAATATGATAACCTTACAACACTATTAATGTATTATCAATCGGAGGCGTTGCTTAATTAATTCTGAAATTTTAGGTTATATAGCAGTCTCAGACCCCTCTATTACTTCACGTTGAACGTATAAAATTTGAAATTATCTCTTTCAATTACATGAACAAAGCATATCAGAAAAATTCCACAAACACACAATGAAAATCCTTAATTATAATTGCATTAAACCCTAGGAAAAATTGTGATATGATCAATTTAATTCTACTATATTAGGTATTCAATTATTATTATCATTTATTAAATACTATAGTATTTATTTAATTATTTAATCATTTATTTGTTTCTCAGTTAAATATTGAATATAAATTATTATTTTTATTATTAATTATTATTATTTATATAATTATATATTTAAATTATTATTATTATCATTAAATTATCGTAATTGAGCCTAACATTTTGCAGTAACACAATTATTACTAATTTATTTATTTATTCATTAATTATTCATTATTCAATTATTATTATTAATATTATTTTATGATTATTTATTATTATTAATTAATTATTACTTAATTATTATTATGTAAATAATACTGATTATTCATTTCACTTCAAATTAAATTCTCAAATTTTGTATCTTGACTTCTATAAGACATATTATTCACATTATTATTCTTATTCACATATTACTATTATGATTATTCAGTTAATCAAGTAAATTAACTTCTAAGTAGCAAGGCCACACTACAGAAAACAAATTTTGTATCGTAACTCAAACTGTTTTAACCAAAAATTCTCACGGATTTAAAAACATCATGATTTCGCATAGGCATCCACTTATTCCTCACTTACTACAATTATGAATGCTAAATAACGCTTACTTAAACAATCTTGTAAACAATATTAAGCTTTAAATCGAATATTAAAGTAGGAAAACGAAGTTGTCTTGCTGCGTAGAAACAACATTTTGTGGAGTTAAACTGTCCACGTGAACTCTTACTCTAAATCAATGATCACAAAGACATAACACACCGAGATAATTTCAATCGATATGCATAGGACGAGATCAAAAAAACTCATTATGTCATGAGAACATCCCCTGCACCTGGGCGGCAGTACTTGATATTAGTACTCTACATACACATCATAATATAACTAACTAACCACCTATTATATATACATAAACAATCAATATATATTAATAGTACTAACTTACATCATAATACATATACGATCATTCTATACCAAATCATTGGCACTAACTTAATAAAGTTAGGACATAATAAATATATAATCAAAAGTAAAAAACCAAATGAGATAACATATAAACATAGTACTTTACTAACAATAAATATTATACAGGATCCATAATATTAACACCATACAACATTAAATATATAATATATAAATAAACTATAAATAAATATCTAATAACTACATTAAGACACAATATATATATACTGTGATAACATAGATAAAGCATAAATAATACCTAAATTTAACTATTTCTCACAATATACTGTATATAATAACTGATACTACTATCCAAATACACTCACATGCATATAATATTGAGTAAAATATATATTTCTAACTCACTCAACTTACAGATCTACATATAATATAACTTCTATCTAGTTCCTTCACACTAAGCTCTATATTGATCAAAACAATTCTAGAACAACAATTCATTATATACTATAAATATATATATTATATATATATATAATTATATAATATATATATATATATATATAGTATATATATAAATATATATATATAATAATATTATATATATATATATATATATATATATAATTATATAATATATATATATATATTATATATAATATATATTATTATATATATATATATTAATATATATATATATATATATATATATATATATATATATATATATATATATATATATATATATATATATATATATATAATATATATATAATAATATATATATATATATTAATATATATATATATAGACATTTATATATATATATATATATATATATATATATATATACTATATATATATACTTATAAATTATAAAGAAATTAACGACTTACCACATAAAGTCATTTAAACTATAATTTGTTAACCTCAATATTTAATATTTATTAACCGTAATTGGTGTTATGAACTTTGAATAAATAACAACACAACCAACCTGCAACACATATAAAAAACGTATGGCGATTGGGATTATATATTTTCCCCTCTCCCCCACTATTCTTGTTGAGTTGCCAATATGCGCAGTTTCCTACAATTCATAAATTTCCAGGAAAAATGGGTGTTGGCACATAGCATCAAAATGGCTGCGGCCTCCTCTGGGGGAGGATTAATGAAGGGGAAATTATCGTACGCTATATCAGAGTAAAGCTAAATCATTTTAAATATAAAGAAGAAATTACTAAAATGTTAATTTGTCTACCAAAATATAAATGCAAAAGCGAAATAACAATTTTAAAAGATTTAAGCGATAATAATTAAAAGCAGGGTTGGAACGAAAAAAATCAAACGATATAAATCAACTGATTTTTTACGTGATTTTTTATATATAAAAAAAATCATGTTTTTTTTATTTTTTTTTTTAGGCAAATTTTTTTTTCTTAATTAATAATTACTTCTAGTTATCACCTAATTAATGATAGATATATTTCATCTATATAATAAGTAAATTCATAACTGTGGTTTCAAATAATTTTTAATAAAGAAATAAATACAAATTAGATACTAGAAATTATCAGTTATATATATAAGTATAAGTACTTATTTAAACTAAATAATAATTATATTTACTAAACATTATTAATTAGGTAATAATTAGGATTATTTACTAATTTTAAAAAAATAATAATTAAAAAAGCAATTTATGCCTAAAAAATTTACAAAAATCAAAAAAATCACAAATTTGATTTTTTCTTTAAAAAATCCAAAAAATTCCCAACCCTGATGAAAAACTAAATAATATTTATAATATCTGCGGATAACTTTTTAATATATCTGACATTTTTTTTATCTGTTCATTTAACAACGTAATGTAACGGTAAACTATTAACATATTTTAACATGCAAACAAACACAAGTATATTAATTTGTTAGCATTTCGTGTGAGGAGCTCTCTCTCTCTCTGCGTCGTTGGATATTTATATACTATCTTCCTCTCAATCTCGTCTCTCCTCTCTCTCCTCCTCTCTCTCCTCCTTCGTCTTTCTCTCCACTCTCTCTCTGCTCTCACTCTCTTCTCTCTCTCCTCTCTTTTTTCTCTCCTCTCTCTTCTCTCTCTCTCTCTCTCTCTCTCTCTCTCTCTCTCTCTCTCTCTCTCTCTCTCTCTCTCTCTCTCTCTCTCTCTATTTTGATATGAAATCTTTTAAATTTTCAGGAACAATTTTCAGGAACAATATATATATATATATATATATATATATATATATATATATATATATATAAAATAAATATATATATAATATATTAGTTATATATAATATATATTATATTATATATATATAGTATATATATATAATACTATATAGACGAATGCGATATGTACATCTCGAGCTCATAGAAAATAGTAAAAAAAATTAGGTATCAAAAATTGTTAGAACTGCTTCCATTATAAATATACACCGAATCTAAGAGTGCAGATTGAAGAGAAAATATGCTAGAAGCAGGAATTTCAGAAGTTATTCCGAAAAGAGATGGGCCCTGCTTTTATTTGTTGGACTTGAAGAAGGCGTCGGAAGGTGCTGTGTATACTTCAGATGGAAATGTTATCAAGTTCAAGAAATTGAGTGTGATTGAGGGCTTATGTGTTGTTTTCGGTGTTCAGTCAGGTGCTTGGGTTCATGTAAATGGCGTTAAAGTAATCAACTGTGTAATAAATATCATTATAAAGGTTGGATAACATATTATCCAACGTGATTATTGACTACTTACTGGTTTTGTGGACTATCTTGCTGTAATAAATTATTGAATAATATTTCAGTAAACCCCCCCATATTTCCTAAACCCGACAAACTTTGGAGTTTTCTTTGGTTGTTCGAAACCAGTGTCAGTTGGTGGGAAGGATTACTTATCTTTCTCATTTTGGTAAACATTAGCCTTATTTTTATCAATTAAAAAAAATTAAAGCTTCTTCTCTATTATTAAT
>JABUQX010113246.1:7500-15000 GCA_015478945.1 Trachelipus rathkii
AGTACTATATATATATATAATATTATAGTATATATATATATATATATATCAGCTAGCGGCTTTAGCGAACAGAAAACATGGGGAGGCACTTCAAAATAAATAAAATGTTATATAAATATATATACTATTATATATATATATTATATATATATAGTGATATAGTATTATAAGTATGATTAATATATATATATATATATATTTATACTATATATATATAATATTATAATTATTATAATATATATATATATGATATAATATATATTATATATATAATATATATACTATCATATATATTATATATATAATATACTTATAATATGTATATATTTATTATATAGTATTATATATATATATATATATATATATAATTATCATTATATATATATATTATATATATTATAATTATATAATTATATAGTATAAATATATATATATAATATATATGTATATATATATATATATATATATATAATAATATAATATATAATATATGATATATATATAATACTATATATATTTATATATAATATATATTTATATATATATATAAATATATATTTATATTTTATAATATACAATATATATTATATATTATATATTTAATATATATTTATTATATATATATATATATATACTATATATAAAGTATATAATATATATATATATATATAATAATATAATATTTATATATATATATATATTATAGTATATATATATATAATATATATACTATATATATATGAAAAATGGGATACAAATGTATGTAAAGTACTCAAACAACTATAGGATACTTGAAAAGACGATCATTCTTCTTTCCCTTTCTTCTGCGAACGTTATTTATATATAATTTTTCTCTTTTAATGGATGATTTGATAACTAAATTAAAAGTTCTGTTTACTTTTTGAAAGCCTTAAGGCGCAAATTTGAACCGTTTTGCTCTCTGACTCATCGTGGCTTCGGAGGGAATGTCTGTTCTACAGTGCCGTTGTTGAGCTGAATTGGGCATCAGACTGAAAAGTATATAAACTTCAGGAAACATGGCATTCTTGGTGATCATTCCTCTGTTACCAAAGTTTTTAAAATAGTTTTGAAGGTCCTTGTTCCGAAAGAGATTAGCATTTGTTTGGTCATAAATCACTGTTAATTCATTACGTAAAAATGATCTGTCAAAAAAGATACCATATGTGGCCATTAAAGAATCTAAGGCTTCTTCAGGAAACTTGTTTTGGAAGTTAGAGAATTTTGTGGAATTTCCCCTTATGTTAGGAATGTTAAAAGGCCTGATAAATTTTGTGAGAATGCTTTGCCCTCAATTTGGAATGATGATACTATAATTATTTTATAAAGGTTCTCGTTTCATCAATTTGCTTGACAATACTGATTCTTCTTCGTGAAGTCTATTTCTCGTTGGAGGAGGAGAAATTTCTGTTGCTTCTCTAGTTTTTTCAATATATTTGTTCTAATGATTCTTCCATGTCCGCATTTTTTTCCTGTTCATAACTGCTTTCACATAAGCGTTATATATTTATGAACATTTGAATATGCTTCCTGTTTTTCTTTACTGCTAAGAATTGTGCACATTACTCGATTAACGTCTGTTAATAAAAAAAATTTGTAAACTACAAACAATAAAATACAAAATTAAATTAGACAATTTGTTCTACAAACTTCTGCTTGGAATGTTTTGTATTTTAAAAACAGATCTTGTCGTCCATTTTCATAAGCTCCTTAAAAGCCTCAATTAGTTTAACCCTTTCAGAAGAAAGAGCTGTTAAAACTTTTGCAAGTGAATTCTATCGTATAAAACTGTTAGTAGGTATTCGCTTTCTCACAATTTTATCAAGAAATTGCAGTTCTTTTTTGTTTGATTGGTGAAAAAACAGGTATTTCATTTCAAGGTACCAAAAAAGTTATTAACATCTTTAATATTACTGGCACTGTGCTGTAATATCAAGATAAAACGGTGGACCTAAATAATGTTGAGAAAAGAGCATAATGGGGTATGTGGTAAGATTGTTGTACTTGACACTCCATTCAATTTCTGTAATGACCTAAAACTTAAAGCGATGAACCCTTAAGTTTGAGCAATAAAGTTCTTTGCGAAAAAGTCAAATGGTTCGATTATATTGTAATAAGTCCTCCCAAAACCTGAATGCGCCTCATCTGTTTTTCCCCCGCAACCTCAAAAAACAAAAACCAAAAAAATGCTCCTTTATGAATCCATTTTCATCAATGAATCTGTAAATAACTGAACATTGTTCGTTTTCTTGTCTGTCGGTTGTTTCATCTACTTGAATTGAAAAGATAGGAGCATTTCTAATACCTTTTTGTATATAATCTTATTATCTTTAATTTCACTTGCAATGCAATCAATAATATCATTTTGAATTGTCTTTGACAAACCAGTAAAACCCCCAATTTTTCCCAATGAGATTTCATTTCAGAATCACGTCTTATGATTAAATCAAACAGTTCTTTGAAACTCCCTTGGTTGAAGGAACTTTGACACTCGTCATGACCACGAAATGCAAGTCCTTGTTTACTTAATTAAATAGCAAGTTATATCGATCAAAAGTTTGAATTATTCTCAATTCTTTTCCACAAATCTGCCATGTGTACTCACTTGTATTTCTTATGGACTGGTTTCACTAATGTTCCAAATATAGCAAATTTTGTTTACGTAACTGTGAAAAACCAAGATTATTGAATATTGTTCCTTTAGAAACCCCCATGCGTTCCAAGCTCTTGGAACAGTTTTATAATCTCGAAAATCCTTCATACACCCAAACATTCTTTTGCCCTAGAGTAAAAAACAAGGCCAGCAATATAAAAACCATCCTTTTTTTTCCAGGCTTGCCACCACAACCACTTAAACCAGGTCATAACCAAGAACTTCTTAACCTCGCTGTTTTTTTACCTACTTTATTGGAATTTATTATTTGAGATTGGAACTGGCAGATTGTAGAATTTGATTTCCTTCTTCTCACTAGCGTTGGGCAAACGAACAGGTTAATAAAGAACCACGTATGTCATTTTCTTTTTCAGTAATCATTTTTTCAAATTTGCACAAACATTAACGATTAACAACACCTCCGCCGAACACATATATGTTTATATCTGAGATTCACTTCTTCCAGTCTCAAGATATATATATAATTAATCAGCATTATGAGATTGTAAAAAAAATTAATAGAAAGAATTTTGTTAGCTCAAAAATAGGCCTTGTAATGATGATTATTTAGAACTTATATGTTAAATGGAAAACCCAAAAATTTATAACAAAAATCTGAATATTAATGTCAAAGGTTATTAATTTTCCTTCATCTACATTTCCTCCAGTTCTGTTCAAGTCATCTCATTCCTATCTCTCTCTCTCTCTCATCTAGTAGTATAGTATTACTATATATATAGTATATATATAGTATATAAGCTATAGGGCGATGTTTATTGTTGTTGGGTGTGGGGGTTCGGTTAGATGCATTCGTTTGGCATAGTATATATAGTATATATCATATAATATATATATATATATAATATATTATATAGCTATATAGTATATATATATTATGTATATATTATATATATATATACTAATATATATATATTATATATATTATATATATATATAATATATATATATATTATATATATAGAATATATATATATATATATATATATTGATATATATATATATATATAACTATATAGTAGGTAGTATATATATATATATAATATATATAATATATATATATATATACTAATATATATTATATATTTATATATATATATATATAATATATAATATATACTATATATATTATATATATATATATAGTATATATATATATACTATATTATATTATATATATATATATAGTAGTAATATACAGAATACGAACTTCTTATCTATACTATATATTAATAAGGTTTTGTTTTTATTTAATTTAAAAAAAAAAATGTTATTCTTATTTTAATTTGTTTCACAGTGCCACAATTAAATTGGAAAGCCGGGGGCACGCTAACTTATGAAGTAGTGTTGCCATCTGGGAGGAGTTTTAATTTTTATGACGTTTCTAAAGGAGGCTATCCTGAAAAGAATCCTCAAGAATAGACAAAATAAGAAATAACGGTTTCTTTTTACGTTGCAATGAACCAACCAGGTGTTTTTGAAAGCATTTTTAATTACGCTTTTACGGGACGGCACAAATCGAAAATTCCTGCCAGTCAATGATCCTTATTAAAAATAATGTTTCGGATAGAATAAATGATCTTAATGTAAAATTAGCGTCCTTGTATAGACATTTTAAACATTATTTTTAATAGTAATAAATAGTAATTTGAATTAATTTTCCTAAATTTTACTTTTATTATTGTTTTATTTTTTCAGAGGAAGCCGTCCCCTGTGTTCTGAACTGTCCTAATAATATTATATATATTATATATACTATATATATTATTATAAATATATATATATTAATATATATAGTATAAATATATAATAATTTATATTATATATATAATATATATAGTAATACGTATATATATACTTTTTTTAACAGTTGTCACTACCACTCACGGGCAGAGCCTATTCAGGAAGGTTTGTTGCACTCCAAATTTTCATTCGCTAGCCAGCAAATTAACGCAAGATCGAGCACAAGACGCAGGCTTTAAGTGAGGGAGATTAATTCAGCAGGAACAAAGAAAATGGAAGAGAATTCCACAAACAGATGGTGGCAGCGGAAGAAGGAAGCACTCGCACGCGAAACGAAGCTCTGAGTTAGCCTAAGATCTCACACAAAACTCGTGGCGCAAGACACAGCAACGTTCCTTGTGCTACGAAGGGCGTCGTAAGGTCGTGGAGGCGCGAGTGTAATTCCCTCGAACACCTGCCGTTGCTGGTAACCTATAGAAAAGAGATAAAGCTACATCGCGCCAACAAAGATAGAGGGTAAGTGAACTGGGAAAGTACAGGACAGTTTATAAATCTTTTGGCTTTTGACTCGACCCTGTCCAAAACCGGGTGAAACCAGAGCCCCCCAGCAACGGGAACAGTACTCGATACAAGGGCGATGAGACCCTTGTTTAGCTGGAGTAACTGAGAAGAGGAAAAACAGCTCAGCAGCTTAAAACAGAGCTCCAGTTTATTTGAAGCCGGCCCTAGCACGTGTGTGAATGTGAGGTTTCCAAGACATTTTTTTCTGTTTTGTTAAGGGCCAAGAATGTTATATTTGTCAACAGGAGAAGACGAAGAGAAACCGTGCCGAAAGATATAGACGAAAGTTAGAAGGTGTGAGAGGGAGATTTGTAGAAGTTGAGTTTTTAAAGATTGGAATTTCACAAGGTTGAGATTACACCCAATCCGGAAATTCTATCCAGATCAGCGGAATATAGACTCGGAAAGATAAGACGAGAGTGAAACTCTAGATGCAAATAAAAAGAGCAGAAAAAAATGAGTAGAAGAATGAAGGGGCGAGTCATCGCGTATGAGTGGATAGAGTTAAGAGGTGCAGGTGAGAAGATCATTATAAAAAGTAGAATAAAGTAGGGTAATAAGACGAACCCTGAGGAACACCACACTATTGACAGAAAAAGAAAAAGAAGTCGCTCCATCACCACAGCCGATATTGACGACTTGAAAGAAAGCTAGACAATATAGCAAAGAGAAGAGGAACCCAAAATTAGGGGAGCTTTGGAGAGCATGACGCGTGCCATACCTCGTCAATGCCCTTTGGATATGTCAAGGCCATACGACGCAGTACTCCCCGTAGTTCCTTAAAGCGGAAACCCATTAAATCGGTAAATAGGAAAGTTTTATCCGCCAGTAAGACACTTGAAACGCCGAAAGCCGTACTGGTGGTGCGGAAAAGAAGGAATGAGATTCCAGATGGTGTTAGAAGTGAGAGTTAAGAAGTGTTTCAAATATCTAGATAGAAAAAAACAAGTGAGAGCTATAGGGTGAAAGTTAGAAGGATCAGAGCGCTTCCTTTTTCGGAACAGGTGGACATGTGCGTGCTTCAACACTGGAGGGAAAGTGCTATTATTTGAGACATAGAGAAAATATACTTGATACGAGGGTGGGGTCAGCACGTAAGCCTATTTCCCTCTAAAACTCGGGGAGGAATGCCATAGCTGGGCCCACTCGCCTTCCTAGCGTTTTCATGATCTCAGGAGCGCCATCGCACCCGATCAAATGTAATCGTTTTTTTCAGGCCAAAGACATAGGACACCGAGAGGGAAGGAGGAGGACGGGGAGGAATGCCAGAAATCGTCAATTGGTTGATTATTAGTAAAATAGGAGGCCGAAAGAATTGGCCTTTTCAGTTGGGAGAGTTAGCAACAGAAACATCAGATCGAATAGAGGAGGAAAGGATGATTACAGAAGTTGTGTGAGATGTTTTTTGGGAATGAGGAAGATTTGTCAGTTGAGATCCAAAGAGGTAGCGCACTTAATCGTTTGAATGAAAGCCGCTTTGCTCGGTCGAAGAGTTCCACTGCACACGATTTTCCTAGGCGAGTGTAAAATGTAGCGAGAGTGATAGAGACGAGATTTTTCCCAACTCCCGATACGCGCTTTCCTCTAGCCTGAATGGTCAGAGAAACAGCACGATCGAACCATGATTTATGAGGAGAGAAAGATTTAGTCGAAAATGGAATAACCTCTCATCCCGTCAATCGAATTACAGCTCCCACCTTAGTGGCAAAAGCCGAAGCGTCATCAGAGTCCAAGCCAGTCATTCAATTATAGTTAGCGTAGTAAGCGACGCAAGGCCCCCCAAATCAGTCCCGATCAAGTGCAGAAAAAAACGCATTTAAGGGCAGATGAAGCTGTTGACGTAAAAGTATTTGAAATTAAGAGATATAAGGTTGTGTCAGATTTAACCATAGGAGCGAAAATGGTTTATTATAGAGAAAGAAGGAGCCTTGTGTGGAAAACATAGTCAAGGTGGTGTTCAGAATTTGTTGGGACGATCCGGAATGTGTGTAGGCTCTTTGATTAGTTGCTCTAGAGGATCGTTGAGATGCTGAATGATTCGCCTCTTCCTCTCACCTATATCAGTATGAGAGGACCCCAACCACTCAGTTGTTGTGCACATTCAAATCCCTAAAAAGAGGTTCTCCAGAAGTAAATTGCGTAAATATATATATACTATATATATTAGTATATGATAATATATATATAATATAATATATTATATATTAATATATATATATATATATATATAATATATAATATATATAATATATATATAACAGTTATAAAGAAAAATCATTTGGGAGATCTGATCATTTAAAGAGGAAAGTTTGTGTTTCTCAGAAAATAATAAAAACAATTCTATCATAGTGTGGAAGAATGAACTTTTAAAAAAGCTTAATACATGATTTCTTAATATTGTTGAGGAACTACATTTACTCTGAGTTTTTGTTATTATTATTATTATTATTATTATTATTATTATTATTATTATTATTATTATTATTATTATTATTATTATTATTATT
>JABUQX010113246.1:20000-23817 GCA_015478945.1 Trachelipus rathkii
TAGTATATATTATAATATATTAATATATGTATATATATATATATTTATATATTATATATATAATATATATATATATATATATATATATATATATATATATATATATATATATTATATATTATATATCATATATAGTATATAGTATATATATATATTATATATAATAATATATATATATATAGAGAGAGAAGAGAGAGAGAGAGAGAGAGAGAGACAGATACAGAACAGACAGAGAAAGACAGAAACATACAGATACAGATAGATAGATAGAATATCACATCTGTCATCTGTCATCTGTCATCTGTCACAGCTGTCAAGATCTGAATAATATTTTAATTTCCACTTTTCATTATATAAAAGAGACGAGAGAGAGAGAGAGAGAGAGAGAGAAGAGAGAAGAGAGAGAGAGAGAGAGAGAGAGAGAGAGAGAGAGAGAGAGAGAGAAAGAGAGAGAGAGAGAGATTTGGGAAATTAATACTGCAAGAAATCTGACCTTTAACATTAACCAAACCGTTCAATTTGTGATCATATAATCACATTATCTAGAAAGGGTATAGAAAAATTATGAGAAAGTTCATGAGTAAAAGAGATGGAAGGATGGATATTATTAATAAACTGTAAAATGTCATGAATATTGATGTGTTTCGGAACTGAACAAAAACTATCTTCAAGAGAACGATGACATGCATAAACTTATCGCAGAAGTAAGGAGATGAATTTTTATAATATAAAAAGAGTTACATGCTGTTGCAATTGCTATAAAAAGGTTTAAAGAATAACAATTTCTTTTTCTTTTCAAATATTCGATTAAATAATTCTCACATATTTAATTAATTTTTTTTTTATATGCGTACAATAATTAATAATAATAATAATAATAATAATAATAATAATAATAATAATAATAATAATAATAATAATAATAATAATAATAATAATAATAATAATAATAATAATAATAATAATAATAATAATAATAATAATAATAATAATAATAGCATACATAATAATAATAATTAATAATAATTAAATATTAAAAAATCAATATGAAAACCACTATTAATAATAATAATAATAATAATATAATAATATAATAATAATAATAATAATAATAATAATAATAAATAAAAAATAAATAATAATAAATAGCAAATAACATTTAAAATTCATAATAAATACATATAACAGAACAAGATCAGAATTATAAAAATAATAATCACGTTAGGGTAATATAATATTAATAAGTAATAATAATAATATAATATTTAATCATAGCATAAATCATAACCATAAATAAATTTAACAATAAAAATAAAAAGTAGTAATCATAAATCACTCAATATCAAAAAATATTTATTCAAGGATAACAGTTACAATTTTCATCCTTAAATAGAGATTACAACATATTTTATAATAATTACAATAACTATAATAATTTTCCTTCTAATCTGAAATGGTCCTTTGCAACACAGTGGTTGTGTCCCGCTTTGAGCCCCGAATACAATACATTCATTCCTTATATTACATCATTGTTAATTACAGTTATAATTTTGAGCATCAACATACACTGATGCCTCTTCCCTTTCAATACGTAAATTTTAATTGTTTAAATTTCAATAATAATAATCTAATTGTGTAATATCAGCATAATGATATTAATACCGTAGTGACTATCCCCGATCAGGGTAGTAGCTTAGAGTTTTTTTCAAAACGCTCAAAAATTTTTTTTTTTTATATTAAAATATATTACATAAAATAATATTAATATAATAATTAAATAATAATATAAAATAATAATAATAATATAATATGATAACAATAATATAATAATAACAATTAATAATAATAATAATATAATAATATAAAATAATATAATATCATAATAATAATATAAATAAAAAATAATAATAATAATTAAATAATAATAATATAATAATAATAATAATACAATCACAATAACAATAACAATAACAATAAAAATAATAATAAAATAAAAATAATGACAATATAATAATATATAATAATAATAATATATATAATAATAATAATAATAATATAATAAATAATAATAATAATAATAATACTAATAATAATAATAATAATATAATAATAATATTAAGTAATAATAATAATAATAATAATAATAATAATAATAATTAAAAAAAGAAGAAGAAAAAGAAAAAGATAATAATAAGATTTACAATAGTAATAATAATAGAATAATAATAATAATAATAATATAATGAAATAATAATAATAATAATAATCAATAATAATAATAATAATTAATAATAAGTAATAATAATTAATAATAATAATAATAATAATATATGAGATTTTTTGTTTTTTGCGAATGAGAAAATTTTTCTTGAAATTGATTTTTGTTGTTTTGAAAATCACTCCTACCTTTAGCCTTACCGTTAAAAACTTGAAATATACCCTGGTCAGTAACTCTAAAAGTAAACTCACAAATGTATTCCACATGTCTCAAAGTTGTGATAATAATAATAATAATAATAATAATAATAATAATAATAATAATAATAATAAGAATAAACTATAATATTAAAATAAATAATCAAAATAAATCGATAATAATAATAAATATTATTATTATTGTTCTTCTTACTCATATATTTATAAACAATATAATAATAAAAATATGAATTATAATGATAATAATAATAATAATAATAATAATAATAATAATAATAATAATAATAATTATAATAATAATAATAATAATAATAATTTTAATTATAATTATAATAATAATAATAAGTACAACTATAATCACAATTATAATTACAATCACAATTACAATTTCAATTATAATCAGTCATAAAAATAATAATAATAATAATAATAAATCATGTAATAAATAATAATACATAATAATAAATAATAATAATAATAATATATAATAATTATAAATAATAATAATAATAATATAAA
The DNA here is from genome assembly GCA_015478945.1 of Trachelipus rathkii. NCBI lineage: Eukaryota > Metazoa > Arthropoda > Malacostraca > Isopoda > Trachelipodidae > Trachelipus > Trachelipus rathkii. The sequence goes on from JABUQX010113246.1 coordinate 22,956, forward strand.
ATAATAATAATAATAATAATAAAAGACTAATAATAAGAGTATTAAACGATAATATTTATAATAAAAGCAAAACATTAGTTTTTAGTTATAGTTTAAAAATAAATAATAATAATAATAAATAATAATCAAGAATAATAATAATAATAACTGAATAATAATAAATAATAATAATAATTAATAATAATAATAATAATAATAATGTGTAACTTATCATTAATACGTTTTTTCACTTTAAAATGTAAAATGCTTTAAAAAGGATTCTTACATTTGTTTAAATTATCGCGGTATTCGTTATATAAGTTTAGGCCCCTTATAGATAGCTGCCTTGTCTAGCTTTTTCCTAACTAAAATAAAGGGGTTGGATATGGTGAACCTATTTCGTAGTGCCCCTACTTCTCGTTTTGATTATTTTGATAAATTAGTTTAACATAATAACAGGCTTTGAATTATGTATGTATCTAATGCTTGCTCTTTTAAAAGAGATAGCTTTAACAGTCTTCAAATTGTAAAATTTTAAGTTTTTTAAATAAGGTGTTGTACGATCATAGAAGCTTCTAGGCAGCGCTTAGAAGTCGTTAATAAAACTTTTGCATAGTTATAAGCGTTGAAATAACAAATTGATTATTTGCTATATGCCGTATATGTGGGAAGAAATATAGTAATGTGCGATGCACCACTGAGCATATTATATACTTTTTTCAGTTATATAGAGAAATGTATTTTGCTAATTGAACTAGTATATACATGTCCTTTGCTATTTTACTCCACTAACTGTTTAATATGTCCTTTTAAATGTTAATGTTTCATCAAACTATACCTCAAAAGTTATTTTGCATAATGTGGTCTCTTTCACGTTCCCAAT
>JABUQX010113247.1:0-7500 GCA_015478945.1 Trachelipus rathkii
TTAATGGAAGATAATTTCACTTTATATACATAAAGATTACTAATATTGTTATACTATTAAGTATTATATATATATATATAATATATTCTTAATATATATTATTTAAACTTTTATAAATTTCGTTTTTAGAAGTGTATCACTATACATATAAATAAATCGCAAAATATCGTTTTAACCTTCAGATCAGTTTTACAGGAAGGAGCCGCTAAAACACGTCTTTTTAGGTCAGTATTAGAGTAATGTGCCCGAAGTTTGAGGGTCAATCTATTTAAGTAAAGAACTATAGCTATGCTGGAGAGTAGTGTAATGTAGTCGCAAAAAGAGATGACGAGTCTGGCATTGAGGTTAAGAAGCTATGAGAGAGAGGCACTTTGAAGAGTTAGGATGTTTTTTTTAGAAAGGACGATTTCTCTTTTTAGGAACATGATAGAAATCTTATAAAAATGAAATATTTACATGCATTGGTAATACTTGAGACGCATATAAATTTCCTTTAATAGTAGAACCCACGGACAGGAGATCTAGGGGACACAATATCTAAATATTTAAGTTTGAGTTTTAACAGTGATTTAAAGAAAATAAATACAATTCTAATGTTGTAAAATATAATTTTGAAATTATGAACCCGAAACAGGTTGTTCAAAAGACAAACAAACAACTTAAAACATTAGAGAAAGGATTGGATAGGTATATATGGATGGTTTTGAGCATCAATAAATAAGCTACATTGTTTAAATTAAAATTAAAGTTAAGCCTCATTTTTAAGTTTAGTTATTTGAAATGTTAGCGTAACTTTTGCATGTGTTTGCTAGCTACGTGGTATCTAACAATAAACTTATTAACCAGAGCTTTGTATTGTGGTTACATTGATCCTTAGCTACATAGTTTTTGAGTCTCTTTGTAGTAGTTGGCGTATATATTATATTGGCTTTTGTTTTTAGGAAATTGAGAGGCAATAGGGTGTGGTGGTAGGTTTCGGAATGGAAGAGAGGTATTTTGATAATTATTAGTGACTGGGACAGTCTGATAGGCCCATGTGGGCTTCTAATGGCTTCTTTGTTTCCTTATCTTTATCGGAGGTAATACTACGAGCTCTCTTTGTGAGAGAATATACCACACTAGGATATCTTCAGAACTTTTGCGAGTGTGCACAACACACATATGTGATATGTAAATCAATGAAGAAGGGGTGTTTAGCACGGTTCAGTCTTTAAGCTATATAATCTCCCACTAGCGAGGGACGTCTTAGTAAGTAGATCATTTCTTAGACGTTCCCCTACTTCACTCCAATATGCGCTGTATATATGACTCACAAGGACTCACTATCATTAGTAATGAACGAATCTATTATATCGTCAACATACTATCGCTGTCTTGTAAATTGCGAGACATCTGTATGCTATTTTAGTTCGCGTTCTTGCTAACCGCAAGCTGACCCTCACTAGATTTTTCAGATATTAGAAACACACACATTAGATACCAAAGAGTACAATATGAGAAATAATACACTGTCACGAAATTGTGCGAAACAAGGTCTAGTGAGTTCAATATATATATCCAATAGCATTTATATCATGGACTGACATAGGCTCAGAGTTACAAAAACTCTCAATGCAATTTAGCTGGACGAGTATGAGTGATAGTAGCGATGTATGGGCATCGTCTTTTATACTCAGAGCTTTCGAGAAGTGCGTATATCAACGTCATTATATACTCTCTCTTTTCATAAACCAACAGAGAAATATATCCACCACTGCGCGAGAGTATCTTGTACAACCTTCGTTGACATATGTTCAACCCAAGAAATGTCTAATAAGTTGTACATTTATCAATGGCTATAGTCTAAGTGATTAAGCCTCTTGCAAACACTTCCTTGCATTACAAAGTATTCTTCCATTTGCATTCTCCAGTATGTCAGGTCCTGACAGGCAAACTGACTCTTATCTCATCTTTGAGTAAAGGTACACCTCGGCAGTATGTTTGGTTTGAGCAAGGGATTTGCCAAGCAAAACAGTCCAACGCGGAGAAGAAGCAAACTCTACAAGCAATATCAAAAAGACCGTACCAACAACATTTTCACAACACAATTGTAGAGTGATAAATATAGCGCACAAACCAAGCGAGAGCGTGCGAGATTCTGATAATGCAGAAATTAATACGAATACTCATAAATACGCGTAAGTCTCTCGAGTAGATATATGCGAACATATATTTATAACGAACGTATATGGGAACGGGCACTACTATAGCTGCTGCGCATTTATTGTGAAAGTATCACATGAATATTCTTCGTCGTGAATAAATCATCTATCTTGCAGGCGATTCACTTTCCGTTTTATGACTGCTTGATATATATATGGTATTAATATCAATTTCTCTGCTATTTCGGTTGGTTCTAGCGGATATGTCGTCTGTATAGAGCGGTCACGTTATAATATAGCTACGCTAGCATCAATGAGCACTTGGCTATTACAACGTACTCACTACATCACTGTGCGTAGAGACGTGTCACTTCGTCAAAAACATTGCGTGGAAAATAGACATCAAGGCACATGAGAGAGAGACCACAATCAATATTAAACACATATACAGCATCTTTATTTTAAAAAATCAATCACAATAGCCATGCCTGAAATTATTATTATGAAAGATAATTAGGGCAAATATACAATTTTATTTTCTTATGATATTTTTTGAAACCACAGACATTAAGAGAGCAATATGTTACGAGAATCATAGTCCATACCAATACTAATCTTTGATAAATTCTCACATTCCAATGATACTCATCTATTTAAAAGATTTTGACTATTTTGTATATAATTATTTGTATATGCCAACGTTAATATTATATTGATTCAGTTAGGGACTATTTATTTATTAAAACGAAGAACTCCAAAATTTTTACTACTCATGAAAGAGTTTTCTCAATCATTTTTTTCAATTATTACTACACAAGTAGAAGAAGCCTACATAAAAAAGCGATGAGATACTGGCTCTAATGAGAGTGTTTGACATAGCTTCAACAAAATATTAAACTAACAAGTGAGTCCATCATTTCTTTAAGGGTGAGATCAAAACATTCAGAATAGTTTTATATGAATAAAATTCTTTTTTTTTATTTCAAATTACTTTAATGTTAGCATTATTCCTTTATTCAATTTTCTTCACAGTCAATATAGAGATTTTTATTATACTCGTAATTATTATATATATATCAATATATATGACATTACTATTCGTATTATACATATATATACTATATATATTATATATATACCTATATATATAATATATATATATATTATATATATATATATTATACTATCATCATCAAATCAGCATCACCCACCATTCCTCCCTTCCCCAACTGGGGGTGGTGCGTAACATGCCCCTAGGAAACAGAAAAGTAGTTAGAAGAATATGACGAAAGTAGAAATGGAAAGCCCAGCCCTCATACCATCTAGACCTACCACAGATATACTTGAGATCGCGCGAAATTCTCACTCGTATGTTCGTCCATCTATCGAGACAAGCAGCTATTGTAATTCCATATCCTTCAACCAGACATTTATCTCGCGGAGAACTAGAGCGAGCAAAGCCGGGCGGCCGACTAAATACGAATTTTCACCGGTAGGCGCGGCTGTCACACCACCTAGGCCCGCTAAGAGTGTTAGATGCGCAAAACAAATAATCTCAGTCTATGCCGTCTCTATCTCTCCCTTCTAGTATTGAAGTGCGCACTGAAGTTTCTTCTAACATCTTCTTGCAGTCTATATATCTCGGCCTACAGCGTGCGCACACACAGGTTCACGCACCTACTACCTCATTCGCACTTTTTTCCTTGCGTCTACCCAGCCGCGTGTTTCAGAATCTAGTACCACCAATCAGCACACTCCACGGCGAAGTCCATCCAATATCTCGTTAGAGCATGCTCGTATGGCGCCCTATTCACTTTCAGTACTTTGAAAATATCATTTACCAGGAACACCAACTATCGGTATCAACGTGACTTTCATCTTATCTCCTTAAACTTCACTATTATCCGCTTCCGCGGTTCTTTCTTAGTCCAGCGCGGAACAAACTCTCTAAAATACGTTCATCCCTTACCCTCATATCAATTTAATTCTTACACAGAATGCATCTATTATTGTTCGAGAACAAAAATAGGATATGCACAGTAGACTAGTTCGGGAAGGTCGACGTTTTCATCGGCATATTTGCATGTGTAGGAATAGAACCTGATACTGTTATATATGTTTGTAGGGACTGGGAAGATCAGGCTAGATGAAAACCCGAATAACAGGGTATGGTGAAGGTAGTATTAGTACAAGATATCTGCTCATCTGAGGCAACCGCACTATTAAACTATAAAGCACGGCACACACGAAGTCTGCCCATCAGACTAAAAGTCGAGAATTTATTGAGCGGAGTTAGTATAACGCAAAACTAGACATAAGTCAGCAAGAGAAAGGAGGAAACCCAAAGGAGGGGAGCTTGGAGAGCAGTGACGCGTGCCATACCCGGTCAATGCCTTTTGGATATGTTCAAGCGCCACCAACGCAAGTCTCCCCGTAGTTCCTAGGGCGGAAAACCATAAATGCAGTAAGATAGGAAAAGTATATCGGTTCCATATAGACCTCGAGCGCCCGAAGCCGTACCTGGCGATCGAAAAGAACGTGAATGATTGATTCCCAGATGTCAGAAATAGAGGAGTTGAGACTAGAGTTTCAAATTAGATTCCCTTAGACACACACTAATACAAGTTTCGAAAGTGAAAACTATAGGTTGTCTGTATTTAGTTAGGCAAAGGAATCAGAAGTACCGGACTTTAGCCCCGTGTCCTTTTTTCGGAATAGGTTGGACATGTGCAGGTGGCTTCCAGAGAGCGGACGCGAGTTGGTAAGGTTGTTGGAAGCAACTAACGATACATGCTGTCCACACACACTAGAGGGAGGTGTTAGTATTGAGACATAGCAAGAATAACTCAGTTGACAATCGGAGAGAGAGGACGAGGGTAATAGCAACGGAATGCCAACTAACTGCCCGTCTAAAAATCTCGGGAGGATCGCTCAGCCCCGGGCCACCTCGACTCCACAACGTCGGCATGCGACTTTTCAGGAGCCGCATATTGCATATCTTCCGACTCGAATGTAATCACGCAAACGGCACTATGACACCTAGCAAAAGAGGAGGACGCGACAGAGGCGCATAGAATGCCAGTATATCTGATCGTAGAGAAGTTAAGGAGTTAGAGTGAGAGAGAAAGGAGTGCCGAGAAGAGAGATTGGCTTAATCAGTCTGTATGATTACCAACAGAACCATCAAAGGCGAATAAGAGGAGGAAAGACAAGCTTACAGAAGTTGTTAGAAGATGTTTTGGCAAGGAAGGCCAGAAAGATTTTGTCAGTGAGAACCAAGGAGGTTAGGCCGGCTCTACTCTCGTTTGATGAAGCCGAATTTGCCTGCACGAGTCGCCAGTACGTATTCAACTCCCTGTATACGATGTTCGTATGCCAGACAGTGAAAAAGTCAGCAAGAGTGATAGGTTGAACGAGAATTTTTACCAACTCCGATACGCATCTGAGTCTCTGAGCCTGAATGGCCAGAAGAAATCCATGCATGGTATCAGGGCGTAACTCACATGCGATAGGATGAGGATGGAAAACTTTAAAGATCGATAGAAGGAATGATCTTCTGCTCATAGGGCTTCCGCCATCAAACAGATTACAGCTCCCACCCTAACATGCACAGACAGTCGAAGCGTCACCATAAAGAGAACAAACGCAGTACATTTTCACAATTATTGAGCGTATAGCCGTGAGACAGTGCAACCTAAGGACCAGCGCACCAATCGTCCCAGAGATCAAAGTACCAGAAAAAAAAACGAGGTATGGGCGGATGACAGCATGTTAGTGCGAGAGAAAGTATTAAAAATTAAGAAGATTATAGGTGTGGTCAGAGTCTTACAAGACTCTCTTGGAGCGAAAGTGTGATCATTTAAAGAGAGAAGGCACTGAGTACGTGAAACATAGTGTCAAGTGTGTCAAAGAATTTGGGTTAGGACGAATCGGTAATGTGTGTGGGTCTTTAATTGAGAATGTCTGATTATGATCTCGGCTCCTCCCCACGTAACAGTCGGCCTCATTGAGGAACCCTCAACAATTCAGCTGTTATGTAAATTGAGAGATGCCCTTAGAATAGAGGACCGCTACGTATTTGGATGAGGAGAGATATAACAGTCTCGTGAGAAGTAGTAAGATATTACAACCAGGGCAGATGATAAATCCTGTTGCTGTAGGAGAGCAGTACGCAAGAAGCAGCAAGATTATTTGTTTATGTAGAAGGACAGAGAAGATCAAGGCCATAGAATACACCCGGAAATTAGGACATGATTATCGATGATTCACGAGACGTGTTACAACATTTTTTTTATTTGGGGTTTTTTTTTTAACATAGGCACATACTCCACCCTTTAGACGGCACAATTATGAATATAAGTTGTAGTTGAATACCATTAAACGAGTAGATAGAAGATGCACACTCGTGAGCCACTTCTTAGTAGTCCTCAGTAGGCAGAGAGCCAAAAAGAATTTAGAGGGATGCAGTTAGACAAAGGTGGGTGTTCATCTGGAAGCAGAGTTAGACGCTTAAACAAGCAGACGCCTACCGCGATGTTTGGTAAGAAAGCTCAATAGAAAGCCCGCTAACACGCTACGCAACCTGCCTCACAACCACGCACTGCCACACAAAAACAAAAACAAAAGCCAAAGACAGACCGAAAAATAAAACGAGAATCGTGATAAAAATGATCACACACATAAAACTAAATTAAAAAGTTTATATATCTAAAATTAATTACAAATCAAAAATTTGTATAATAAAACTTTAGGAAATTTTTAAGAACGCTAAAAACTCGTACACTTTACAGAAAATTTTGAACAAAATCTAAAAAGGATAAACTACCTCAGCGACTATCAACGAATATCCTTATAAACACATTACATTCTATATCACGAAGCACCTTATTATCTTCCCACTGATCGTCCCAAGTGAGCCCTTGAAGTTGTAATCTATAAATGTGATGCCACTCTCTCTTCGAAGAGAATAGCATCTATGTGACATAGTTATCTTTCGTTTTCAAAGCCTCAGACAACACAAAATAAACTTAAAACAATATAGTTATAAACAATAACAGCTAAAATATAAAACTGTTTACCCTAACGTGCATATGAACTCTACACTGAAAACACATAAAAATTTAAATTTAAAAACACCTAATATTAATAAAAAGGGTAATAAAAATAAAATGCGGCACATTTGTATAGCTATTATCTTTTAAAAAGAGAAAGTAAAAATAAAACCAAACTTTAGCATTAAAGTTCTTGGTCAAGACTATGATCCCAAATTTTTCGTGTAATTCTCATTTTAAATCAATTATATAAAAGGCGGTAAATACGTAAAACAATGTAGAAAATTGAACATTATAAACAACACTAA
>JABUQX010113248.1:10000-23700 GCA_015478945.1 Trachelipus rathkii
ATATAATTATTATATAGTATATATATTATATAATAATATTATATATATATATATATATATATATATATATAGTGTATAAAAGTTTTACCGTTCTATTAATTGTAGTATTTAAATTCCTAAAAAAAATTTCAATTTAATATAATATGCTTAAACTCTTTTTAGAAAGTTTTATATAGTTTTTTTATTGTAATAAATTTACGCTTTTATTATATTTTGAAATTTAAAAAATATAATTGAAATTTTTTCTTAAGCTTTTTCGTTTACATATCAGTAGCAATAAATTAGGATGTCAAATTAGTTCATGAGTCACTATTATATTATATATATATATTAATATATATATTAATTATATAATATATATATATATATATATATATATATTATTATATTATATATATATATTATTAGTATATATATATATATATATATTATATATACTATATAATTATATATATATATAATATATATATAATATATATATATATATGATATATAGTACTATATATATACTAAATCATATATATATAGGTATATATACTTATAGTAATATATCTATATATATATATAGTATATATTAATATAGATTCAATTAGGAAGTGATATTAAAAATTTTCAATTTTTTTTAAATTTCCTAACGAATGAACACTTCATAAGAAAGATGCCAGATTCGACATGCTATGTAAGAATATGCTGACGATTTGCATCATTGTGGCAGCAATCTGGCATCTTTTGACATGAGTTTTTGACATTTGCTTATTTAAATTAGGTGGTTACAAATGGTAGGACAACAATATTGAGAGATTACTCAAATCTTTTTTTTTTTCTTGGTAACTCGTCGTTCTGAGTCATGAAACGATTTAGCCCATCCTCAGCAATAAATCGAATGCAATATTTTCATATTTTAAAATTATAAATTGCTTTGTAATTTTTGTATAATATATTAGAACATTGTTCCTTGTCCGATATAGAGGCCTTTGAAACAAAGTATTTTAGAAATGTTAAAACATTTATGTTTTTTACATTTAATTAGTTTAATTATTTAATTAATTAATTACATATAACACTAAAAAATTATTTGTGGGAAATGAAGAAAAAGAAAATAAAGACATTTAAAAATTAAAGAACATAACACAACTCATCCGAACGTCCTAATCATAATTTTAACAATGAACATTGATGTTTTTGAATGTATGTTAGTAACAAGTAAAATAAGTTGTTCACTGACAAACGTATAAAGAAAAATATGAAATAAAAAATTCTTAAACGCATTAACTTTTTTTAGGTGTACATTAATGCATGACAGTAGCATGTATGTGTGGCACTGTGCCTACTTGGTGAATAGGCCACCTGTACCCTCCAAAACACGAGTGGTGAATAAACATTTAAATATTTATATTGAAGCAAAAACTATTTGATACTATGTATTTGTTGTATATGTCTATCGAACACACTCCTCCTACTTTTCTAGAAAATTTTAAAAGAAAACTACCCTAATGCCAAAAAAAGAACCAAAGCATTTCATTACATATTATTAGTGCTAGATTTTGACCCCTTTTATCATATTTTAATATTTCAAAACTATTTTTTATTATCTAATATTTTGAAGTATTTCTTCCCATTTTCAAAGTAATAAATTAAACCCATATTTTATAACACTTTTGCTTATTGCATCATTTCATCCTTATTTTCCACAATCTTTTTTTCTTGCTATTTCTCTCAAAACCTTTTCTTGCTTATTCCGGCTATCAACCATTAAACACTAATGCTTCTTCCTTCATCTCGAGCTCAATTTTTGGAGCCATGTTTGCCTCCTCCAAAACACTGCTGTTGAAATATTAGAGAATATTTAGGGATTATCTTTGAATTATGATGACTCCTTGGAAAGCATTATTTTTTCAAAATGGATAAGATTGTTTTCGATTGAGAACTATATATATAGTATATATATATATATATATATATATCATATATATATATATATATATATACTTAATTATAATATACTATATATATATATATATATTATAGCTTATATACATATATAATTAATAATATAATACTATATATATGGACACTCTTATGAGAGTTTGACTCCGTTATATTAGGTTAAGTAAACTTTAGGTTAAGTTTTTGGTTAGGTTAGGTTAGGTAAGGTAGGTTTAGGTTAGGTTAGGTAACCTTAATAAATTTAATATATTCTACCGCTAAATTATTAAAATAACAGTACATAAATTATTCTGATTTATCGCGTCCTGGAGTCCAACCATTATAAATAGCCTAAATAATATATATATATAGGATTATATAGTATATATAGTATATATAATGTATATATAATATATATTAATATATATATTATATATATATATATATTAGTAGTATATATATTATAGTATATACATAACTATATATATATATATATATTATTATATATATATATATATAATAGGTCAGCCGTGTTAGATTGTCCGTCATATGTATCATAAAAACTATTAATGCTATATGTAAAACGGGAATAATTTTTATGGAATATTCAATATCCTTCTCCATCTTCTTTTGTAAAAAAAATAAAAAAAGCGATTTAAAAAAGTTACATAATGTAGAAGGGTAATTTTAAACTTATTTTAATTAACGTAACTTACGTTGCGCTTTTAATAATAGGTGGCTGTTGTAAAATAAAGAATACCAGGTATACGCCCGATGGCAGGAGTCGGGGTCCTTGGCCTTCGGGGAACTACGGGGTAGGATTATTTTTCCCTCCCGGGAGGAGTCTCGGAACCCGCACTTTTGGTATTGTGGGTTGTTGCGGGGGTTGGGTCCTCGCCCTCGTCCTACGGGTAAATGGAAAACATCGCCCCCTATGTTGCCCGTCGCTCGAGCCCCCTAGTGTATATATATATATTATATATCTATATATATATATAGGTATCTATATTATCTATATATATATATTCTTTATATTAAATATATTACGTATATATATATATATAAGTATAGTATACATTTAATTTTATGCACGAGAAGAGATTTTGCTATTCAACGCCGGTTACAGACCCCGTTACACAAATTTTATGACCCCGTTATATATGCGAAACGTCTTGTGAGAGATGTGCAGATTGTTTGATAGAATTTAATCCATTTTTACAGCCGAACGTATTACAATTGTTATTTATTACTCATTTTTTATATAAATTATGCCGTTCCAGGCTAACGTTTTACGCTGATTTCCGAAAATGTATTCCTTTTTACTGTAGTATTAATAGTTTTTTTTAAATATACATTATGACGGACAATCTAAACGCTGACATAATATATAGCTATATATAGTAAATGTCCTATATATATACTATATATAGTATATATATGATATATATAATATATATATATAATATATATAGTATTATACTATAGCTGATATATTATATATAATACTATTTCATATCGATTTCTTTGCCTCACTCCTATATTACTCGATGTATGAATTCGAACACCATTTTTCATAAATTGAAGTGAAACTGCTTAAAATCAAATTGAAACTTTATTATTAAGCAGTTTACACCTTAAAAAGAATTGACAAAAAAAAAAGAAAAGTTCAAATCCTATGTAAACTAAGCTAAATTCATAACCTTTATTTAAGAGTAACTATTTGTTTAAATCTATGTAAATTAAAGATAACTCTAGACATAAACCTTATACTTAACTATTATAATACATGGCTATTTGATTTTATATTTATAATTTATTTACTTATATTGTTAAAAAAAAACACGCATTTGCACAGAGAGAGCTCTCAACATTTATTCGATTACTTGATTTTAAAAAAGTATGGCTTGAGATTAACTGAGGCAGATAAATTGAACAATAAGCAGTATATATTATATATTATATATATATAGTATATATATATATACTATACTATACGGTATAATATATATATATATATATATATATAGTGATATATATATATAATATATATATATAATATATATACCTAATATATAATATATATCTATATAACCGCTATTAATATATAATATATTTATATTGCTGACTAGTTTCGTGTGAGCAAATCTTTAACGCATGTCTCAAAGCTTGAATAAGTGAATGAACGGCAAAAATGAAAAATAATTAAACTTACAATTGAGATATAAATAAACAAGTATAATAAAATATAACATTTAAGGAATGTACTGTCAAAATGTGGAATCTCACTTCAAATTATATTCTATCGAGAATGCAACATTTTCCATTTAAGAGATAATTTGTTGACGTAAATATAAACTAAAGTATATATTATATACTATAATATTATATCACCCCATATTAAGCAAGAAATGACATTTAAATGTTACAATAGAATTCTATGTTTATGGTTGATGAATAAAATCTTAAATAATACTATTAACGGATTGCTGAATTGCTGGTCGTTTGGCGAGTTTAGTTTAAGGTCATTTTGAAAGGCAGCAAACTTATGAGTCTTCTTTTCTAAACTCCTTTTCCAAACAACACCTTACAGACATTACCTTATATCGTTGTTTGTGGTAGGAAAAAAGAATTGTTCTCAATGGCCGTTGATGTTCTGCTTGTTTTTTATAGAAAGGCGACTATAATGGTGACAGTGTGTTAGTTGGTTTGGCTGTTCCCCATTACTTTTGTTTTTTTTTTTGTTGGGTTTTGATTTTTTTACATAAAAACGGTTTTTTCCTCCTTTTTTTTTTTGTCGGATGCTAATGCAGGGTGCCTCTGCAGAGGTCGTGATTGTCCTGGTAGGTGTCGAGTGCTAGGTTCTTTTCTTGCGTATTGGTTGTATTTGAATCGTATGGTACATGGAAGTATCTAGAGAAAATTACAAGGTGTTATGAGGAGGAAGAGAGTAGGTGATTGAATCTATTTTTAGAAAGGGTAAATACTGATTTATTTGCTGTGTTGGTTTAAATCAAATATAAATAGGAAACGTTGTGAAGATGTTAGATTGATTGTATGTATTGAAATGTGAGGGTGCTTGAAGGTGTACAGGATATGAGAGGGGGAAGAAGCAAGGATTATCGATCTGATAAGTTTGACCTGTTTTGCATGTCTATGAGGCTATGTGGAATTTTGTTTTGTTGTGAGTACTTAGAATTCTAATGGTATTAAATTTAAGTGTGAATTAAGGTCAAGGGTATTGTGGCATTTGTTGGTGACAAATGGTCCATCTGGGGTGCATGATGGAGGAGTGTGTCTGATTTTCTGCTTGGATAATCCTATTAATGATTGTTGTTTTGGGTATGGGGTGAGTATTTAGCTTTCAGAGTGATTATTGGGTGACCTTAAAATGGTTGATATTGGTGATTCAAAAGAATGGAAAGGGTTATAACTATTGGCGTTTAGGTTGTTGTCGAGAGAAAATGAGAATGGTAGGTATTAAGTGTATTTGATATTGTGAGAAAGTTTTATAGAGTATATTCTATATTTGTTGGTGAGGTAGAATATTCGTGTAAATTGAAGCGAAAAATTATTATTAATTTGTGTTGGTTTGAAGAGACTGTGTGAAGTGATGTTGTTTGGATGTTTAAATCAGTGAATAGGTTAAAGATTAGATATGTGATCAGATCTATTTACTGTGTTTATGAAAGGTTAAGTTTAGAAGGGAGCTGATGGAGTAGGAAGGTATATAAGGAGTATGGTGAAAAGAACTAAAAGTGGAAGAAGTTAAGTGAATAAGGTAATTAAGTGAAAAGTATTTAAAAGAGGTGATTGTGAAAGGGCATTTGAATGTGAGTAAGATGAAACAGAATTCAAATCTGAGCGAGGTGAAGAAAGCGTTTTGTTAGTAGTGTATTTAAAGTTAAGATGTTGGATGTGCTAAAGTAGGGAAGTAAGAATGTTAACAATGAGTTTGGTGAAATGAAAAAGGTGATGCTAAGTCGGTTAAACATTATATAGGAAGCGCGGTTGAATGAGTAAATTCCAATGAATGAAGTCTCAAAAGAAAGTTTTGGTGGAATTTATTAGTAGGAAGGATTAAAGGAAATTTAGAAAAGATTTCTTACGTAAGGAAGAAACGATGAAGGTATAATGATACAGATTGGAATGAGGATGTTAAATTTGGAAACTTAATAAGGTGAATAGAGGCTCTTCTGGATAGGTTAAGCCGATAAGATTAAGAATGAAGTCTTTAAGGGAAATCTGCTTATGATATATGAATTTTGGGGATGGCGCCTTTGTAATCTGGATGAAATGGAGAAGGAACTTCGAAAATTCTGTTCTTATAACAATTGGGCAGTAATGAACTGGGTGACAGTAAATGTGTATGGGTTTTTTTTTTTTTTTGGGGGGGGATGTTGTGCAAGAAGGAACAGGTATTTTGGAGATTGAGGTAGCTTAGTGCTGGTTATAGTGTCATGGGTAGAGTGATAAAACTGAAAGAATGGTAAATCTACAGGTATACCTACGAAATTACTGGTGAATATGATCAGAACGGAGGCGAAGACAGTAAATGAATGAATTTGGAAAGTTTGTAACAAAGCATTTACGGAGGGTATAGTTCCCGAAGGGTATTGGAGGAGAGCAGTAATAGAGCACCCTTATATAAGAGTAAGGGGGATAAGGGGAACTGTAGGAATCATAGGGAAATTAGATTAATCGAGTGTTTTATCTGCAATAAGTATAATATGCTATTATTTTGGTCGAAAGGGTGTGTTGAGTGACTGAGGGACTGATAGGTGAAGAACAAGGTGCATTTAGAGGTGGCAGAGGATGTGTGGACCAACTTTTTACAATGAAACAAATTATTGAGATAAGGAGGAAAGAAGAAGAAGTATACTAGATTTTTGCATGCAACATGCGTATGATAGGATTAATAGGAAAGCTCTATGGCAGGTGTTACTGATATTTGGTGTTGTGGTAGTATAACGATAGTGAAGAGTGTGTAAGAATAAATGGAGTTGAAGGTGATTGGTTTAATATTAATAGCGGAGTGAGGCAGGAATGTGTATGTTTGCTTGGTTATTCAATTTGTTTATGGATAGGTTTATAAAAGAATTAGAGGTAGGGGTAGCAGGGGAAGTGTTAGAATGATGAAGAATGGAAGAGAGTTGAGGGTACCTTACTTGTTATATGTTGATGATGTGATTTTGTGCGGCAAATCTGAAAAGAGTTTGCAAGGATTTGTAGAGAGGTTTGGCAGGGTGTATAGAAGGAGGGGTTTGAAATTAAATGTAGATAAGACTAAGGTTATGGAAGTGAGTGAGGATAGTCTGTGATGTGAAGTTACGTTAGATGGTGAGCAACTGGAACAAGTGTCTAAGTTTAAATATTTTGGATATATGTTGGATGAAAAGTGAATGGATGATGCAGAGTATAGTGGGAATGTTGTGAATGGTGGGAAGATGTCTGGTGCAATTAAATCCTTGATGGATGTAAAGGGACTAAGTATTGAGTGCGCGAGAGTTTTGCATGAGGGTATATTGTTACCTGTCTTAATGTATAATAGTGAAACTATTGGTCTGGAATAAGAGGGTATAATTCTAAGGTACAATGTGTTCAGTGGACAATCTTAATTTCGCGTGTTAGGTGTGAGAAAGGTTTGATAAAATAAGGAACGAACGCATTAGGGATGGGTGATAGTCGGGTGGTTAAGCAGGATATATAGTGGTGAGTGTGCCTGGGAGTCGACCCTGCTGGAAAACCGAAGAAAAGTGGATTGAAGTCAGTAAAAAAGGAATGCTCTGAAGGAGAAGAATGTTAGTGTTGGCAGGGGGAGAAAGAACTGGTACGGAATTAGGGGAAAAATAGGCGAGGGGTTTTATGAAAGGGTAAGATTTGTGGAATCTTGGCCCAAGGGATGAATTCTACATTGAAGAGATGACATACAGCGAGAGGTCGCGCCGCAGTCCCAGTAAATCCCTAAGGGTTGGATTTTCTACTACTTTTTCTGTTTCCGGTGCAAAGCCGACCACAGCACTTCAACAAACCCTGCATCTCCGGAAAGAGGTGGTATAATGATGATAATATATTATACTCTATATATATTATACCATATATATATATAATAGTTATTATAATATACGTATATACGACTACTGTACCTCTATATATCCTCAAAGAGTATTACGTCTATAGTATATAGTATATATGCCATATATATATATAAGTCTGTACGTATACGTACTATATATATAATATATATTGTATATATATTATATATATAATATATATAACTATTATATATAGATATATATAGTATAATATATATTAATATATAATATAATCTTTTATCGTAAATATATAATGTATATTTTAATGATTTATCTAATACTATTAAATAATATACTATAATGTGTGGTGTGTGGTGTGTTGTGTGTGTGTGGTATGTGTGTGTGTGTGTGTGTGTGTGTGGTTTGTTATGTGTGTGTGTGTGTGTGTGTGTGTGTGTGTGTTTGTGCGTGTTGTAAGTGAAGAAATTCATTGTATTGAGTCGGTCAAAAAGTTAAAAAAAAATAAAAAATAAATATGGAACAAGATAAAAAAAATAAAATACGGGTAACAAAGATAGATGATATAAATAAAAATATAGAAAAAAAAGGGTAAGAAAAGGAAATAAAGAAAAATGAAAAAATAGATGCCCGTAGTCAAATATTTGCTAAACAGGCGGTCAAGCGTTAACAAGATTTTTAAAGAAGCAAACGTTAAGTGCCTTATTGCCTAAAATAATTGATATAAATAAAAAAAAGTTTCAATTTTCTATCAAAATATCTTTTATACATTGAATTTAACAAAAAAAAAAAATAATAAAAAATAAATAAATAAAATAAAAAAAAAATTAAATAAATAAATCAAATAATTTAGTTGGGTTTCATGCCCAATATTTCATGAATGGAAATAATGCAGAATTCATTTCGAAATACAAAATTCAACTATATATAATAATATATAAATTAGATACGATTTATGATAATATAAACAATCTATATAAATAGATACTTAATATACATATATTAATATATATATATATTATATATAATAACTATATATATATATATTCGCAATCGTATATTATATATATATAAGATATATATAGTATTAGTATTATATATACAATGTATAGCTATTAATCGTGTATGTATATTATACTTATATATATAAAGTATAGATATATATATATATACTATATATAATTATATATATGATATATATATATTCATACTATATATATATATATATATATATATATATACTATATAATTATATAATATACTATATAGTATATATTTAAAATTTAAATAAATATAGTAATTATATATACTATATATAATATTATAATATATACAATATATATATTACTATATATATATCATATATATATATATATATATCAACTATTTATATATATTATATATATTGATATATATATAATAATATTATATATATATATATATTATATATTACTAATATATATATTTATTATATACCTATATATATAATATTATAATATATTATATTTATTCGATAAAAGATATAAATTATTTATTATATATATATATACGTAGATAAAATTGTTCTAAACTTATATATATAATAATTTATACGGTCCTTAATATGCGATATATCTGATATATGAACACTCTATAGATATTACTATTATATATATATATATAATATCTTAGTCAACTATTATATTATATATTAGTATAATTTATATTTATATATACTATATATATTAGTATATATATTATATATAATTATATATATATTATATTATAATATATAAGGTATAAACATAATATTTATAAAAATATATAATAATAGTGATTAATATATATATAATATAATAGAATTAAGATCTTCAATAAATCAATATTCAACTATTGACATACAGTTTAAGTATAAACTCATTGCCACTCATCATGAACATATATGTTCATGTGGTACTATTATTTATATTATAAAACTTATAACTATAATAACTATATATCAATATATATAATATATATATATATAATATAATTATCTATATGGAATAGGAATATAACCTGTTATATATTTTTATTAAATATAAACTATAATAAAATATATTATTTACGGTATATATATACAAATTATATATATTTTTTTGATATAATAATAAATATTATATATATAGCTTATATAGTATAACTTATACGTTATTATTATAGATATTATATTATATATTATATCATATTATTATATATATATATATATGTATGTATTATTATATATGTATAATATATAAATATATATTAATATGTATATAAATATATTAGGTATATATATATATTATAGTTATACGAACTAGGTAATCTTCCGGCCCGCTGCTATATATAATAAATATATATTTATATTTATATTATATATAATTATTATATATATTATATAGTATATAATTATCATAATATATATTTTTAATATATATTTATTATATATAAATTATATAGTATATATAAATATATATATATATATAATAATTTATTAGTACTATATAAAATATATATATATCATATAATATATTATAATAGTATAGTATATATCTGCTATATTATATAATATATATATATATATATATATATGATATATAGTATAGTAGCTTATATATATACATATATATGATATATATAATATATAACTTATATAATATATATATTATAGGGTACCTTAAGTACATATATATATATATATATATATATATATATATAATATATAATATATAGATATATATATATATATATATATATATATAGTATTATAGTATATGATGAAAGGGCGGAATTTCCGGCAACTTTTGGATTCGAATCGCGAATCCGAATCCGTGTGTGTGGAAATATTCGAATCAAAATGTTCGAATCCGAATCCCAGCACCTTCGGATCCGAATCCGAATCCGAATCCGTGTGTGAAAATTCTCGAATTCGAATCCGAATCCGAAACCATGTAAAAAGGTTGGAATCCGATTCCGAATCCGAATCCGGATTCGATTCCGAATCCGGAAACCAGATTCGAATCCTTCCAATGAATTTTTTAGCAAAATTAAATACAACCAACCAAAATTTGACATATTTGTATTTGTAAGTATATAAATGAGTTTCTTAAAAAACATTGTTTTTCATTTTTAATAAATTTTTTTTACATATTTATTTTTTCAATGTAAATTTAAATAATTTTTCTAATATATATGTATATTATATATATATATATATTATATTCTATATATATATATATGATATATATATATATAGTAATATTATATATATATAGTAGTATATATATATAATATATATATTATAATATATATATATATTATATATAATAATATATACATGGGCGTCGTCAGGGGGGAGCGCAGGGAAAGCTGCCCCCCCTAGAAGTGTTTATTTCTTGCGATGCAGAAAGTTTTGGAGTACAGCCCTACATCATATGGTTTCATTTCCTACATACTAAAGGGAACAAGCTATAATATATCAAAAGGAAGGTCAGTTTGTGTAATTTTTCTATACTCTTTTAACGTTTAGTTAAAATTGGTAGTATCGTTAATTCGCTATACTAAATCCAAGACTTTTTAATTAGGCCTCGCCTATTTTTGCATAATATATATATATATATATATATATATTATATATATATATATATATATTATATATATATATATATAATATATTATATATATATATATAGTTAATATATATATATATATATATATATATATATATATATAGTTTAATATATATAATATATATATAATATATATATATATGTATATATATATATATACGGCCACGGCCTCTAAGAAGAGCCAGAATCCATATCTCAAAAACTACAATAGCTAAACAGGGAAAAAGAATACATTTGTTGGAATCCTGGTAAAATTTAGTGAGGAAAAATGTAAACAAAAAAAAACAGCGTCATAGCCTTACTAAGCCAACAATAGCTTAACAAGGGAAAAAGGAATAAAATTTTTGGAATCCTGTAAAAATTTAGTTAGGTAAATGTAAAAAAAAAAACAAAAAAAAATTGAGCAAATTTTAAATATTCTAATGATAAAACTCTAGCCGGTCGCGGAAACGAGTAGAGGTATAATTATAATATTTACTTAAATATAATATATATATATTATATATAATATATATATACTATATATATATATAAGTACTCGAAGATTCACACTAATTATGAGTGAATATGAATATCAAAACTTTGCATGTAAATATATTATTGTAAAGGTATTACACGGCAAATGTAAGGGGGCTCGAGCCGTACGGGGAACACAAGGGGGGACGTTTATTCCATACCCGTTAGGGGAGGGCGGGAGGAACCCCGTGGACCCCAATACCAAAGAGGGTGGGGAAATGTCCTACCCCGTAGTTCCCCGGAAGGCCGAGAGACCCGACTCCTGTCCATCGGTGCGGTATACACCTGGGGGGTATTGTTTAGTTTAAAAAAAAAAAATTAACTATAACTAGAAAGTCTAATTTACTTTTCAACGAAGTACCGTATAAAAGGTTTAAATAGGCTTTCTCCTCATATTACTATAAATTATTAACAATAATTTTTTTTTTACATTTCCTTCAGAGAAAACCAGGATTTTCCAAAATGTATTTCTTTTCCCTGTAGCTAATGTAGTTTCAACAGAAGAGACTTTTTTTTCTTTACTTAAAAATTTTACCAGCATTACAACAATGTATAACTTCCCCGGTATGCTTGTTGTAGTTTTTTTAGATATGGATTGTGGCTCTTTCTAGGGGCTGACCATATATATATATAGTTATATATATATATTATTATATATATATATTACTATGATAATATAGTATAATACAACACAAAGTGCATCAGAGTGTTGTTAAGGAGCCAACTTTGTAGCGAATGATTGCAAGCATTAAGAACACGCATTTCCATTGAAGGAAGATACCGCAACGAAAAAGCGCTTTTCAGTTGCATTAGCGGCATGTAAGTCGTCATTCATCATGGCTATGATATTGATCGCTAAGTACCTCTGCGATTTAAGAGCCAGTTGTAAATGCTCTCTCCAATTTCAAAACCCTTGAAATATCGTCAAAATCTCGGCAGCGCACATTTCAACAAAATTGTGGAAATGGTTAGAACTTAAGGAGCCATCGGAAAGATGAAGAAAAAATCACTCGATGAAGTTTTAAAGCAGCTATCATTATCGCCGAGTCAAACTGGACTTTGATCATGAAATATACCACGCGATTTTCGGCCTCTCACGCCAACAGCACCGCTGCAACCACCAGCAACAAATTCCACGAGTTCTGGAGAAGAAGATCCTTAATAATTTCGTATCTGGATTCTATAACCTCTCTTTTTGGAATTACGGTCTTCTACTGAAATACCCTCTTATGCATTAACAAATCTACATCCTTTCCAAGTTGCTTACTCATAACAATCGATGAGTTTTAAAGGAAAAGACAGCTTCTTTTTATAGTTTTTACCACTTATTAGAAGGCATGAAAGAAGAGCTAGAACTTTGGTACAAAATTGGGAAGGGACAAGATACTGAGTAGTGAAGAACTAAAAAGATCTTGTTGTCTCCCAAGTCTTAAAGGAGACCAGTACCCTTTCTTTCCGTCGACGAAGAAAAGGCTTTGAATGATACTACTTCGCCCAGCCCATGCACCACGCAGTACAAGTAAGAGGCTCTCTTTAGGTACTTCTGCGAAGGGACAAAGACTTGGCTTCTGAAAGTACT
>JABUQX010113249.1:0-5000 GCA_015478945.1 Trachelipus rathkii
AGTTACTATGGTCTTGAATGGACCAAATATCAAGATTCTGTCAAGCACTTCAGCAATGCCCCAGCCTGTGGTTATGATTTCTCAGTTACTGATGTATAACAGCATGGTACGACGTCGGGAGAAGAAGCAGACCCCATGTACAACAAGGCACAACCATGGAAGGGAAACATCTCTGCCCATCTACTTGAGTGTGATGGTCCACACGAAGATTCGCAAGCGTGAACTGGTGGACCTTTTGTATGGGCTGGGACTCCGTATTTCATATAACCGGTAAGAGAGAAGTCAAGGAAAGAGCTCCAGATGTCTTCCCTGAAGTACGACTGTTCTCTCTTCTCCAGGCCATATATTGCCTCCCAGATAGGGCATGGTGATCTGGACGAGTTCTTTCAACACGAAAAAAAGGCTTGTCCACCGTCTCTCACTCAGATTGGTGGCCTAAGAACTGGAACCAAGTCAGACTTGATACCTTGCCTTGAAACCTTACTTCTAGTAATGAGGTTGTCTCCACCCCTACAGTACAGGTTAACATCCTATATGGTGCTGCCGTCATCAACATGCTGCGAACAGGGACAGCAAAGACATTCCAAAGTTATAGCACTGATGTCTTGGTGCCGTATATTACATCCCTCCTGCAACCTGTAGATAGACTAGACATTGTGTGGGATGTGTACCTGACAGACAGTTTGAAGGCATACACTCGCAGCAAGAGAGTAAAGGGAGTTAGGAGACGATTAGAGCCATCAACTGCGGTTCCTATAAATCTGGCTAAGAGTTTCTTACCAAATCGACGAGACACATAGACTTAGCTGTTCTCCTTTCCAGCTTTAGCGTGGCAGACATTCCAACCAACAAACAGATCATACAAGCACACCAAGGCAGCTGGCGTTCTCGCTGCAATGCGCGGGGACTGTCAGCTCGGATCACCATGCACACAGGAAGAACTGTCAACTTGAATCATCCCTACACGTACATGGATCCGTTAAACAGAGGTGCAAGCAAGGTTTCAATTGGCACAGCTTGATACAGACGTGTTGGTCCTTGCCAAATAGCAGCGTCCCCAACCCGCCTCAACATTTTGGACTCTGATTGCCTTTTGGAGTAAATGGAAACTTTAGGTTCATCCGCTGATCATGATACGCAAAAACTCTTGGTCCTGAACCAATGTTGTAGCCTCTGCCGATGTTCCACGCGTTCTTTGGTTGTGACAAGGAGTCCTGTTTTTCCGGCAAGAGGCCAAGAAAGACTGCATGGGGCACCTGAACCAGCGTATGGAGACCGTCAACACCAGCATTCTGGCGCCTTTTTTGTGCCATGCCAGGCCCAAATGCCATCTTGGACGATTGAATGCAAACTACTGGAGCAATTTTGTGATCTTACTCTACGATCGCACAAGCACAAGAGTCGGTGGTGAACGCAGGCAAGGAAAGCTGTCATCAAGAAAAAGGGAGAGCTCTGGATCGTCTGCCACCTACACAGGCCCTTGCACTCCATCCAGGAACACCAAGAAGAGCTTGTTTAACCAAAGGTTGGTTACTGTGGGGCCCAAATGATAACCCCTGTTATAGAGCTTCCGTTCCCAGGTGAATGTTGTTGGAACAAGCAGCCAGGTGGTGTATGGAGTACAACCTGGATGACCCTACCAGAGGTATCAGAAACTTGCAGGGAAATCTTGCGATGTTGCTGCAAGACCAGATGCAGGGGACGCTGCAAATGCCAGAAGGCGGCTCTTCAGTGTACATCACTTTGTCACTATGGTGGGCAGTGCTCTGAGGGACGAACACGGAGCTCAAAGAACAAATATTTAATTATTTATTGTGTGGACAAATATATAGTTCTGTTGACCTCCAAATAAAGTTTTGTAAGCTATTCTGTGTATCTCTGTAACTGCAAAACCAGAATTAATATTTCTTGCATTTGCAGAACCTTTCCTCATGAATTAAAATACGTGTAATGACGAAAAAATGGTAAAAATTATAGGCTTTTAGGTCAAATTATTGACTGTTTCCCACTTCAACTTTTATTTGTGCATCACAATGACTTATCTATGTTTTTAATAACAAGAAAATTCATTCCCGGAGTTTTAACGTACAATACCAACGATTTTTACGTAAGGTATGGCGGCCATCATGGAAATGACCACCATTTCTGTCACAGGTCGAATCGGAGATGGCCCTATATCTAAATATCACAACTGAGATATAATCTACCTGCGGACCAAATTGCATGATTATTTCATTAACCCACAATAGTTCACCTATCTGCCATACTATGGTAAAAAAAATTGGGATTGAAATGTTTGCGGCAGTCCTTGGTGATGTACTTTGTGGATGCATTTGGTATAGTTTTATTGTAGTGTTGGATTGCTCTGTCGAGAGAGGGGAAGTTGGCTTTGTGGAAAGATTGTTCTATAGATTCAGTGCAACCTTGCCAGCTCTCTTTCTTGTAGTTGGTGTAAGTTTTTATAAAAGTGAGTGTGTGTGAGGGTGGAATTTATGTTGCAATTTAATTGAAATAAGATCAGAGAAGAGATCATGGAATGTTTGCCATGTTGCCGTAAGTTGTAGACGTGGAGGTTTGATTATGTTGAAATGGTTATCGAGTATGTTGCCTTCTATTGTTAAGGATACTAAATGCATGTAGGCTGTCTATGAGTTTTTACTTCTTGGTGTGGGTGTGTAGTGTTAAGCCATGCAGTGTGATGAGGATTGAAATTTCTGGAAAATATCAAGTTATTATATTGAGTTAAGGGAGATTAGTCTTTCATGTAATTTCTAGAGCAATGTTGAGAGGTGCTTGGTGGGATATAAAAATCTATTACGTTGCATGTTTTTTTACTTCTGTTGATTGGTATGTGGATGTTGGGTCACTATTCATAATTAGTTGTGTGTGATTTGAAGTTTTAAGAAATTTGATATTTTTGTGTATGAGAATGACTGGGCTATGTTTGGATGGAACTTTTCCTTGTATTGTTATATAGGGTAATTTTGAATGGATTTTTGTGTATGAGTGTAATAAGGATGTGTTTGGATGGATTTTTGTGTATGAGTGTAATAAGGATGTGTTTGGATGGATTTTTGTGTATGAGTGTAATAAGGATGTGTTTGGATGGATTTTTGTGTATGAGTGTAATAAGGATATGTTTGGATGGATTTTTGTGTATGAGTGTAATAAGGATATGTTTGGATGGATTTTTGTGTATGAGTGTAATAAGGATGTGTTTGGATGGATTTTTGTGTATGAGTGTAAGCAGGATGTTGAACTTTACGGATGGCTTGTCCACTTGTAAGTGATCTATACCATTTGGGATAGATATAAGTTTTGAGGCTAGAAATTAATTCTATGTCGACGGCAAATAGAAGGATTATATAGTCTGTGTTTATATATATATATATATTATATATATATATATATATATATATATATATATATATTATCGATTATTTAAATAGATATATTATATATTATATATATATATATATATATATATATATATATATATATATATATATATATATTATAATATATATATATATATATATATATATTTATATGATATATATATTATATATATATATATATATATATATATATATATATATATATATAATATATATGTGTAATAAAAAAAAATAAATATATATATATATATATATTATATATATATATATATATATATATATAGGTTTCGTGGTGTGAAGACGTGCTTGAATGTTGTGCTCTCAGTGAAATAATTGTATCCTTTTATTTATTGTGTTTATGTATTGCTGTGTTTAATTGAAAGTGTGTATGTTTTTCAAACTTTTTTTTTTATTTATTTAGAATTTTATTAAATCTTACTACTTTGATACCATTTTATCCGTTTTAGTAAAGTTCTACGTACGAGGTTTTAAAAGATAAGTCCTAGTTTTAACTTTTTTTTTTTTTGTTTTTATTTTTTTAAGTGACTGTACCCGTAGGTTTATTTTAAAGTTAATACTGTTTATGAATTTCGTCTTCACAGTGTTTAAAATTTTATTTTTATTATTTTGGCACTTTAACTTTTAAATTTAGGTTTTAATGTTAAATCAATTTTATTTACTTTTTTTTTTATTCGTGAATTTTTTTTTTATTCGCGAATTTATAGGGGTGCAAGTGAGCGTTAGTGTTTTTTAACTTTATGATTTTTCATATTTTACATATTTACTGTAAATAACGATTTTAGCTTTTTTTAGCAATTTAACGGTTTTTAAATTTAGGTTTTAGACGTGTGAATAATTTTAACCTGATTTCACGTTTGTCTGTTTTATTTTTTTTTTGTTTTGTCTGTTTGTTTTGTGGTTTTTGTATGTGCATGCAAGATGGCAGATTTGCACCGGCGCGGGCTTACTATCGACTTTGCTAACATCCGGTGGCTTTGCAATCTAAACTCTGCATCCGTGGAAATACCACGCTCTCTAACTCTAATCCTGAACCTTTTGCTCCCCATGTCTGAGACCCAAGATGGCTAGAATTCATCCACTAACCTCGTTTAATATGTCGCAACTATAACTTATTTCATAAATTTCCGTCTAAAGGTGGAGTAATGTGCCTATGTTAACATAAACACTCCTGTAACACGTCTCGAGAATCTCGAATCTCCTACTTCGATGTTCTGTGGCTTAAAATCTTTCTTCCTTCTACTACAATAATCTTGTGCTTCTGCTACTGTTCTCCTAACAGAACAGATTTTCACGCCTTTTTTGAATACCTTACTACTACTTCTCACGAGACTGTTACATCTTCTCATCCAAAATACTGAGGTTCCTCTATTTTAGGGGATTTATTCAATGTACAACAACACCTGAATGGTTGGGTTCAATCTCATACTGATTTAGGTGGGGAGGAGGCCGAATCATTTAGCATTTCACGATCTGGAGCAACTAATTAAAGAACCCACACACATTCCGGATCGTCCCAACCAATTCTTGAACACACTTGACCTATGTTTCACCACTAGTCCTTCTCTCTATAAATACACCACC
>JABUQX010113249.1:10000-21293 GCA_015478945.1 Trachelipus rathkii
TAATTTTCTAACAATAAAATTAAAAAATAAGCAATTTAAATCTTAGGCATTGTTATTTATATAAATAAAGCACCAAAATTTAGAAACTGATATGCACGTAGCACATCCACCTCTCACGACAGTCATTTCAACATTGAAAGAAATCTTCTCTATTTGAGCGTGAAACAAAAAATTTTAATTGGCAGCCTGGGGCAATCTTTTTCAAGGAAATAAAAAATTAGCTTCATTATAATGTTTATTTTACAAACATTCACCCCATAACATAGCAGGCAATTCGAAATTAAAAATAGGCTCTGTAGTCATAAACATAATATATATATATATATATATATATATATATATATATATATATATATATATATATATATATATATATATATATATATATATATATATATATTTAATTTTGTTTTATCTCTTTTTATATTCATATATATATATATATATATATATATATATATATATATATCCGTTCTTATGATATTTATTATTAAATTCTGATTTCACTGTTTTTGTGTTTTTTTTAAGATATGAATGTATGATATAAAAGAAATAATAAAAAAGAAATAGTAAGATTTGTTATTTACAATACATTTAGAAATATTTTCTTAAAAAAGAAAAAAATTCATAAGGGATAATGTTCTAAATATGAATTTTTTTATTTTATATTAGTAAATTTAATTGTGCTTTTAAATATATTTCAGGCTCATCTTGTACGAGTGATGACGGATGCAAAGACCCACCTACATGCCAGAAAGATACGGATTGTGCTCTACCACTCGGACTTACAGGATTATGTATCAAAATTGGATGCAGTTGTGATTGTGTTCCTCCTTTGTAAACTTTTGTATAATTATTATTTGATTGGCACTAAAATGGAAATTTTAAAGTTAAAAAAAAAAAAAAAAAAAAAAAACTATTCATATATTTAAAAAATATCAAGGTTAATAAATTTTAATGATATAAATATAGTAATATTTTCCTTATGCAGAATTTATATATATATATATTATATTATGATTATAAGGTGATATAATATATATTATATACTATAATATGTATATATATGATATACTAGTATTTATTATATTAATAGTATATACTATTATATATATAGTATTATATTTATATTATATAGTCAACAGTACAAATATTAAAAAAATATAAAGCTGGACTGTAAACTATCTTTTATATGAATTTTGTTACATTCTAGTTATATTATAAGTATATATATTATACTATTATTATGTAGTGTATATACTATTTAGTATTTATATATTATATTTATATAGTTATATGTGTTGAGTTCGGAGTGGCGCTCGTGTCTAATAATTCCTTTGAGTAGGCAAATCATATATAATGATAATATATATATATTATATTATATTATTATATATTATAGATATCTTGATGATGTATATATTATAATAGTATTATTATGTATATTATATATATTATTTATGTAGTAATATATAGTTATTTACATATTTGCTTATTATATATATAATATATATATATATTGTCTATCAACACTGAGTGAAAATATTTATAAATTTTTTATCTCTGAAATTTAAATCGAATACGAATTCAATATCCCATATTTATAAAACTAAGAGCTCAATTTTATTAATAGCTCACAAAATCAGTAAAACTGACAATTTAAGATTCTGTGGAAATGAATTCTGAAGGTATTTTAGATTTGTGTGCCGCGTATCCTTTAGCTGCTCTTAGATCTAATCATGAAAGTAAAACTCCTTTGCATGTAGTAGTTGGAGCTAATAGAAGAGGTGAAGAAGAGGCATTAAGGGTATCTCATTGAAGATGAGTCAAGTGATTCTATCTGAAATTATGAATTAAATAGTCGGTATAAGATAGTGATTAATTATAATAAAAATTAATTAATTAGTTATTATTATTTTTATGTTATTAATAATATCTAATTAATCTATTTCTTTGCTATATTGTACTTTAAAATGGACTTGTTAGATTACTAATAGACATCAGGTGCTGAAGTTAGTCGCAAATATATAGTTGCATATCCATCAATTGAAAAGGAACTATTTTTTTGACTCAGAGAATAGATGTTGCCCAACCGAATCGCTAATTCATTTCAGATAAATAACGGGATCGAGTAGAATAATTATATTCCGCGGAAGCTATCAAGTGAGCCTGTGGTGCGCACACACATCATACACACACACACATATATTAGCATGACCTGGATAGAGTGTATATGGTATATATTAGTATAGTATATATATAGTATAAGTATATATTATAACAATGATAATATAGTTATTTATAATATATATATATATATATATATTATTATTTCAATATATAATATATATATATATATATATATATATAGTATAATAATCTAGTATATACTTATATATATAGATATATATTATTATATATATATATATATATATTATTATATATATTTTCAATATATATAAGGGACTCTACTGGAATATACTGTACTTTATTAATATATAATATATACTATTATATATTATATTAATACTATATAATATATAGTATACATATTATATATATATATATATAGTATAATTATATTATAGTATTTATAATATAGTACTATATTATGAGAAATTTTATATATATAATATATACAGTAATATATTAATATAGTATATATAGTTATATAATATATATATAATGCTATATAAATATATATATACTCTACTAGTATATTAATATATGATATATTAGTTATATATAGTATGTATATAATATATAGCTATAATATAGTTAATAGATATAAGCAAGTAGTTATATTTAGTAGTATATATATACAATCTAGTTTTATATATATATATATATATATATCATATATATTATATATAAGTACCATTTATAGGATACATATTATAGGTTATTGTGACAGGTTAGCGATAAGAAGAGTAATAATATTAAGTATATATAGTATTATACTATAGTATATATATATATATAAGTATAATATATATATATATATATAGTATATTATATTAATATAGTGTAAATATTATATATTATATACTAATGATATAAATATAATAATATATATTATTTTTTTTTTTGTATATATATATATATATATTATATATATATAATTAATATATAATATTAATATATATATATATATATATATTATATATATATAATATAGTATAAATAGTATCATAAATGGCGAATAAGTTGAGTATATATATATATATATATTATATAGATATATATAATATATATTATATTATATATATATATAGTATAATATATATTATATATAATATAATTTGATATATTATATAGTATATGTAGTAGTATACATCACATTTTTCCGTACCGCTGATGGTCGCTCGATAATTTTTTAAAACTTTTAAATATTTGGCATGCGTTAAATGTGTTATCTTCATGGCAACAGTTCAAAACCATCCGATTTGTTTGTAGATTTACTCCTTTGTAACAGGTGAGGCCAAAATGGTTTGACCAGGTGGGAGCAAAAATTTATCCTTAAATAGAGTACGATTTTAGTCATAATCTTCCATATTGTCTAATTCTTATACACTTGTCGCATAGAGATTGTGATTGTTTAGGATACACTTCATTGGTACATTTGGGCTTCCTGTTTTTCTTTATGAAATAATGTTTCACCATGAAAATGAATCTTCCTCGAGATTGTGTTAAAAGTCGGAGAAAGGTTTCCATTTTCGTGGTGTGATTATTAAAAAAGGTAAATATATGTAACCGATATAATTATTGTGTGATCGATACACTACTAAAGTATGGTTTACACTTAATCTTTATTGAAAGTTTTGGTTATAGATTCTATTTTGTAAAAAAATTACAGGGGTTGACAAAATCCTATTTTCTGCGGGAATAAGTCGGTAACTTGTGAGACCTTAATGATTCGTCTGATGGGGGTAGGTATTGCTTAAAACATTCTGAAGATTTTCACGAACATTATACTACTTTACTATTTGATGATTGGTTCTCTGTACCTGACATGATATTAGACTTTGTATTTGCATTGTTTTTAAGAAATACGCATTGTGAGATAAATGCTCAAAAAATTTTGTTTTTTGGTTTGAAAGTGGTTGGTTATGTTGATAGCATTAGCGTAGCTGATAGACTCGATCAAGTAAGAGTAGGAGCTATGTTGTTATAAGTGTGGTTAAATATTAAAATGATTGATTATCTTAGTAAATTTTAAAATTTAGTTTGTCATGCATTTTTTTTTTTCATTTTTATTTTTAGCATAAACATAAGAAAGATTAAAAATTCTAATTTGGAAAAAAATTCACGTTTGGAAAAATGTCAATAAATATATAACTATTAGACTTGTTGTTTTTTCTATCAGAGGCGTGATTAATACTATAGGGTTATTTTGATCTTATTAAATCTATCTTAACATTAGGAAGATTATAATTAAAGATTAGTTGGATAAAACGACAGATCGTAATATTAATTTAATGAGCGTATTTTCTCGCCTCCGACGATGGCTATATTTAGGATACTGGATTTGTCGTATCGGTCAACCACTGCCCTGTTTTGTTTCCGCGAGATTCAATTTTTTGAAAATTGAATTCTTAAAAAAAATTTAAAATATTATTTCGATATTTTATTTATTTTCATTAATTTCTATAGACATTAAGGAAACTCCAAATGTGAGAAAAGTACTATAAGGTAGATGTAACTTAAAATTTCGATTTTTCATGATATCTTTAAGATAAAAAAACGGCGATTTTATGACGCGATTTGCGCACCTGTTGACGTTACCGGTAGATATATAATATAATATAGTAGATATAAGGTGTATGTATATATTTTAATATATATGAGATTATTAGACCTATAATTTATTATAGTTGTAGTACATAATAAAAGTATTACTGAGGGTGGATAATCAGAATATGATTTTTTATCTTATATTATCT
The DNA here is from genome assembly GCA_015478945.1 of Trachelipus rathkii. NCBI lineage: Eukaryota > Metazoa > Arthropoda > Malacostraca > Isopoda > Trachelipodidae > Trachelipus > Trachelipus rathkii. The sequence continues at coordinate 14,944 of JABUQX010113249.1, forward strand.
ATGAATGTTTATTTAGCTTCCTTTTTCATATATTAGTAGTATAGTAATATTTTATACAAGAAGTGATATAATAAATTAATATCTTATCTTAATTTATATTATATTATAATTATATATAGATAGGATATAAATAAGTTGTTGTAATAGTTGTTAGCATAATTGGAGTGTAGGCGGGAGTTGAGGGGTAAAGATAGGGGGACTGCGTGTCCGTGAAATTATAGTATAGAATTAATGAAATTAATATAAGATAGTTTATATATACATACTATATATATTATATATTATTATATATGATAGTATAGGTATGATATTATATTAAGTAGAGAGTATTATTATAATATATAGTACGTATTGCCGGGTGGTAATATATATTATATATTAGGAAACATATGTACTAATCTTATAGTATAGGTTACTATATTTATATATTATTATATGTATAGTATTTATATATATATTATATATATCCTCTTAAGCTTCACTACAATTGTGAAGTATATATTATATATATATCATAGTACATGCGTGTATGGATATATTAGGGTATCGTTTAATATATACTTAGCCTATCTAAGTCTGCGGTAAGTATAGAGCTGGTATAAAGTATATGATTATGTATGTATATATAATATTATAATACTGTTAATAGTATATATAGATATAGATATAGTTGAGAGTGATAATAGAGAGTATGTTAAATTCTTTGGAACGGCAACAAACATTTTTTTTTAAAGGATAAAGAGGGGATCAGCGTCGAATAGAGACGGTACGGATACTAAGCGTGATTTGTTTATTTACAATCAATCGATGGTAAGAGCGACACAAGCACACGTACTAAAGATCTTAGCTTGCATAACGGGAATTAAATTCACGCTTTTAATCATTAAATAATTATACGTGCTGTGTTTGTCCAAAGCTAATTTAATTTATAATTTAAAATGTTAATAGATTTTTAATATGTTATAGTATTGCAATCTTTGGTAGAAAAACCAAGTCTAGAGTATATTTATTGACTAGTGTTTCCAAAACGTAATTTTTTCCAAATTATGATTTTATTTTCATTGTTTATCTATATAAATAATTGAAAAAAAAGAGTTTCTGCAATAAAATTTTTAATAATTTTAATTAATAATAATTAATATTTTAAACTTAAAAATATAGTTATTTTATATTACGATTTGTGGAAAGTGACATAAGCAAAATAAAAAAAAATTTTTTTGGAATTTTTTGAATTGCTGTATTCTTTAAACAAGCAAAATACAAAGTCATATTGAGCAGGTGAAGAGATACATTTAATGAGGTGTAGTATAATGTGTAGAAATTTTCATGATTTTTAGCAAACGTTACTCAGGTTAGGCCATCAGAGATAATATAAAAGGTCAATAGTTCCACGATTGTTCCGAAAAATGATTTTTGGAACACCTGTAAATTTTTGTAAAAGATATTTACCAACTTGTCAATATAAGATTTAATTAACGGCATACTGTTATATGTATCCATTCACAAAGTATGCGATAAGTCAAAATTTTTATCGATATATTGTTTAATTAATTCTTCTGTTTAATAAACATCCACGAAAAGGAAATTTATCATTTTGATTTTTAACACAATTTTTTCAGCTTCAGTTTTCATAGTGAATATATTATTCCCCAAAAAAAACGGAAAGGCCAAATGTACCTTATATAAGTATCCTACAAAATCGATATCTATGAATTTGGTATAGTAAATTGACCATTATGAGATATGACATAATGTTACTGAATCTATTAAGTGATTAATAAGTTGCTCCACCTTGTAATTACATTTTGGCTCACCCCCTGTTACAAGATGACCGACAGGAGTAAATCAATAAAGAAATTACGATGGTTTTCTAAATTTCCATAAAAAGAATTTAATTTGCAATATGTAAAATCAGTATGTAAAATTAATCTGGAGCGTGCAACTTCATTATATTTTGGGGTACGGATAAATCTGATTCAGCTCCTTAAGAGTATCCTAACACTATGAATTTTATAATTAATTATTAGTATATATTATATATTATATATATAACTATGCCTCATATTATAATATATATTTAATATTATTAATATAGCTATATATATAGTATATAGTAATTTGTGTAATAACTATACGTATATAGGATAGTGATCATTGATGTATATTTATGATATTATTATATACCTACTGAGTATTATATATATGTATTAGTAGGACAAGATTATAAGAGGTAGTATTAGTTAATATATAGTAATATATTTATTATATAATTATTAGTAGATTAGGATAGATATATTATTATAACTATGTATGATTTTAAGATTATATATATGTATATAATTATGGTGTGTGAGTGATAGCTTGCTCATTCTGCTGTTAGGGTTTTTTTATCGCTGATAAAAGTTAAAAATCTCTTGACCTTAGTGAAAAACATCAGCTTTGGTGTAAGCTTAGATGCTTTCTTTTTATAAGATTATATATTTAACATTGTAGAAATTCCATATGCTTAACTAATAGTTTATGTTTCTTGAGGTCGATTTTGTTCATAAAAATAAAATGATAATTAGATTTTATTATTAAATAAATTGATATAATATGTTTAGATTTCAGTTTAGTAGGGTATTCGAGTATTTATATATATTATATATTATAGTATATATTATATATCATATATATTATTACTATATTAGGAATATATTATATGTATATGGTTAATAGGTGTATAGGGTTCAGTTATATATAATATTAGAGTTATATGATTAATGTATTGCTATTATATATAGTAAGTTGATGTTTATTATATATAATTATTATATACATGTAATATAATATTATATGTTAGTATACTAGCTATGTAATATATAAGTATATATTAATAGTATGTACTATATACAATATATATTATAATAGTATATATATAATTAGTAGTTTTTTATATATAATTATATATATATATTATTATAGTTATAGTATAAAGATATATATTATTTTGTAGTAAATATATAGTAATTATAGTATAGTAATAACAAGGGCATTATTTAGTATATGTATATTATAGCTATATATATAGTATTATAGTATTAGTATAGTATAATTTTAGGAATATTTATATATATATTATAGTATATAATATTAGTATATATATAAGTATTATATTATATAATATATAATATATTATATATATAATATATATAAAATAGTATATATTATATATATATATCATATATATAGTATATATTATATTATGTATAATTAGAATATAGTATAGGTGTAGTAATACTATATATATATATATATAACGGATAATAGTTATATATATATAATATATTATATACGTATTAATTATGATTATAACGGTAGCGACCTATAGTGTATATGACTATAGTATCTTTCTCATGGCACGGTAATATTAAAATGATTATGTATCTCTGATATAGATAGAGTTATATAGCTATTAATATGTAAATATATTATATATATTATTATATATATAGATATATATAATATACTATATTATTATATATATATATATTGTATAGTATATATTATATGATGAAGTCATAAGGTATGAGCTGTAGTTATATGTATAGTATATATGGTGTATATATCATTTAATATATATAAGTATATAATATATATATATATATAACTAAGATTAATATGTTAAATTATTTTATATATATTAATTGTATTAGTATATAATAGTTGAATATACTATATATCATAAGATATATATATATATATATGGGTTTATTAATATATTAGTATAATTATATATATATATATAGAGAATGATGATAGTATATAGTATATATATAATATTGTTACTCCAAAAAATATATATATAATATCTATTATATATATATAGAAGTAGGCTGTATATATGATAGTATATAGATGTATATAATGCTATTTATATATATAATAATAGTATAATATATAGATATAGAATAATAATATATGTATTTAAATGACTGTATATTATAACCTAAAAGCAATATTTCAGGAATAAAGAGCCAGGGAGAATTTATTGCACTAAGTATGAACACTTAATAGGAAACATTTAATATTGGAATCTAGCGATAAGTCATATTACGTGAGAGAATAGTAATAAATAATCTCGAAAGTAGCACATACTTACAAGCAAAAGATAGATATTACTAATTTGTTTAGGATCGGCGTATAAAGTTATATTCAATGATTTTTAATGATTAAAACAACGATCTACCAGGATTGAACCTGCATTTATGATATGTTCAGAGTCGGGTCTCATCGCTCTAGTGGAGACCGGGGGGGGCGAAACCCATCTGTTCTATCGGGAATGCTGGTAGACGCGTGAATTATATTTTAATATATAAGTTATTTGTGAATGTTTTAACTAGTTCGGCTCACTTTTTGGGGGTACCGATGGGCACGAGGGGGTGGCGAAAATTACTATATTGATTAAATGCGAGCTTTATGATGATTATATAATGCGCTGTGATCATGCTGATTCCTCTCAATATGTAATTTGTTTTTTTTTTCTAGTAATTTTGTTCCTTTGTTATCGTTTTTTTTTTTTTTTTTTTTTTTTTTTTTTTTTTATTTTTACATTTCGTAATTAAATTTTATAGCAGTTTGAGATAGCTTGATGGTACCAAATTTATATTTGCTTTTCTTTATGGTGTACTAGTTGCGATATTTTTCCCTTCAACTGGACCGCTTTTCTATTGGGGCGTAAGTATTGTGTATGCTATTCGAAGATCTGGATATCAAGTTTAAGAAAAAGTGCCTGTGTATAGTATAATAGGGTTAAGTTGAGGTGTGAGGTAAAAGAGCGGAAAAAGAAATCTTTTAACTGAGATAAGATTATAAGTAAATGTGTGTGTTAGCCAAAATATTTTTCGGTTAGTATTTTTATCATCGCATTTAATTTATCATCTACTCTCTTATCAGGAGTCGTCACATATGCTAATTCTCTCTCTTGCTCTCTGTCTTCTCTCTAATCTCCTTCTTTCTTGGTCGTCTCTCTCTCTTCTCTCATTATTCACCACATTCTCACCAATGTGCATCCTCATCTGTGTTATGCATTTATATAAATATATCATTTAAGTATATATATATATTATATATAGTCTATATATATAGTGTATATTATTAGTATTAATATATATAATATATTAATATAGATATATAATATATAGTATATGTCAGATCATCTAGTAATTTAGGGTATTATATATATATAATATATATAATTATATTTTACAGAATGTTTAATACAAATGTTATAATATATATATTTTATATATATATATATATCTATAGTATATAATATAGTATATATATATAAGTGATATATAGATAAACCCAACATTATACACATGTATAGTAGAAATCAAAAAGAAATATAGAAGGGTAAATTTAAACTTTAAGCAATTCTAAACCAGTTCAATTCAGTAGTGGATTTAGTATATTTCTTCTTTTTACCCAGGATGAAGAAATTGAAAAACGAGATGGGTAACTACTCACCTAAATAATTTCTGACCTAAGAGAATCGCGTTGCAATCCAGTGCTCACATGACCATATCATTGTATATATATATTATATGATTTATAGTATATATATATATAATATATTATATATATAAGTATATATATATATATATAATATATCTATATATATATATATTAGTATATATATTATATATTATTATGAGTATAATATCATATATTATATATATAAGTATATATATATTATATAATATATATAATATATAATATACTGACTTTACACTTGTGATTACAGAGATGAGAAAGATTAGAGGTGACTATTCCCTGCCTACCCCTAAAAGCGGGCACTGATGAATATAGTGTATAGTATATTTTATATATTTAGTTTGTATATATCGTATTATACAGTATTTATATTATATCATATTATTAAATATATATGTAGTTATGTTAGGTATATAGTATATTAATTAAAATATATATATGATATTTATTATATATACATAAGTATATATATTACATTATATATATTATATTTGATAGTATAGATATAATATAATATATATATATATATATATATATTATATACCTTATATTATATTATATATATATATATAGTTATATATATTTATATATATATTATATATATATAATATATATTATATATATTATTTAGTATATACATATTTTATATGATATAATAAGTTTAATTATATATATATATATTATAACTATCTATTGCTAATATATTATATTATTATGTAGTATATATATATATAATATGATAGATATTTTATTGATATATTATAATGTAAGTAGACTACTAATGATATTATTATCATTATATATAATTATAT
>JABUQX010113250.1:5000-7500 GCA_015478945.1 Trachelipus rathkii
AATAATAATAATAATAATAATAATAATAATAATAATAATAATAATAATAATAATAATAATAATAATAATAATAATAATAATAATAATAATAATAAATAATAATGATTTTCTTTGAAGATAATAATTTTTTTTTTTTTTTTTTTTAAAATTAATAATGTTTAATAATAATAACAGTAATAAATAAAGTGTTTTTCTTTGAAGTTAAAATTTTTCTTTCCTTTTTTCAAAGTTTGTTTCCCTCTCTAGCAACAAACACTAAACCACTGAGCATGACAGTGACAGCTTGCCCACCATTGCCTTAAATTCTACAGTACGATTTCTAAATTCTGCTCCTCATTTAGTTAAATATTTAATACTCATATACCGTAATTACTTACTTAATACTATTTAGAACAAAACTTTTAGTTGTAATTAGTTAGGTAATCTTACTAAAGGTTAAACTTATTTTGTATATTCATTAATAGCTTATTAGGTCACAAATTCGAAGAAAAGTTTATATAAGGAATTAAAATTCAAATTTTAACTCTTCTATTCTCTGTGTGTGTGTAGGTGTGAGTGCGTTTGTGTGTGTGTGGATGTGTGTGTTTGTGTTTTTTATACGTGTTATTTTCAAGGTAAAACAAGTCTATGAACAGGAACTTATGAAATTATTTATTTGCTTTACAAAAAAGTAAAAAAAAAGCTGCTTTACTTCCAGTGATATTTATGAGTCAGTATAAAAAGGGGTAAAAGAAGATATCGTTAGCAGTCTTATATTTTCATAAGAGTATATATACATGATTCTGCGAAAAATGCAAGCAATAGAATTATTTTTCTGTCACTGAAAAAGCTGAGTCTATTTACTTTAATGGGTAGAAAGAAGGAGGAGGAGAGGATTAGCAGCAGGAGCAGGAGAGGGTGAAGAAGAAAAAGAAGAAGAAAAGAAAAAAAAGAAAAAAAAAGAATAAAAAAAGAAGAAAAAAAGATAAAAAGAAGGGAAAAGGAAGAAAAAAAGATAAAAAGAAGGGAAAAGGAAGAAAAGAAGAAGAAGAAGAAGAAGAAGAAGAAGAAGAAGAAGAAGAAGAAGAGAGAAGAAGAAGAAGAAAGATCGAAGAAGAGAAGGAAGAGAAAAAGAGAAGAAGAAAAAAGAAGAGAAGAAGAAGAAGAAAGAAATAGAAGAATAGAAGAAGAAGAAGAAAGAAGTAAGACCCGAAGAAGAAGAAGAAGAACAGAGAAGAATAAGAAGAAGAAGAAGAAGAAGAAGAAGAAGAAGAAGAAGAAGAACTACAGAACTACAGAACACCGACTAGCAAAGACTTTACAGTCCACTCAAGGCTAGTTTGTTAAGTGATTTAGTTTATTTAATTTGTTGGATGTGTCTACTGTTATTAAAACAAGCCTGTTATGTGCTTTTGAAATAAGTATATTATTTTACCTATTTCTATGTAACATATGAGTCTGCTCACTTAGAGCAGATCTGCTTCTAATCAACAAACATCATAATCTGTTAAGTATTTCTGTTTATTCATTGTGTTGGATGTGTCCCACTGTCTATGTGACATATGAGTTTGCTCACTCAGAACACTTTCTGTTTCTAAGCATCAAACATCGTAGGGTTGGATGTGTCCACTGTCAACGTGACATTATGAGTTTCCTCACTCAGAACAGTTTCTGTTTCTAAGCATCAAACATCATAGTGTGTTGGAGTGTCCACTGTCAATGTGACATATGAGTTTCCTCACTCAGAACAGTTTCTGTTTCTAAGCACATCAAACATCATAGTGTGTTGGATGTATGTCCACTGTCAATGTGATATATGAGTTTGCTCACTCAGAACAGTTTCAGTTCTAAGCATCAAAAATCATAGTGTGTTGGATGTGCCCTGTCAATGTGACATTATGAGTTGCTCACTCAGAACAGTTTCTTGTTTCTAAGCATCAAAACAGTCATAGTGTGTGGCATGTGTTCCACTGTCAATGGACATTATGAGTTGCTCACTCAGTAACAGTTTCTGTCTAAGTATCCAACATATTATGCTTACAAGTGGGAACTATTTTATTGGATTATAATCAAAGCTATTACTACAGTTATTCCAGTGTTATCGATTAGATCACCAACTTAGAACAGATATGTTCTATTGCGGTGAACATCAAGCTATTTACTACAGTTATCAGTGTGATCGATTAGGACACTCTCTTAGAAATGATATGTTCTATTGCGGTAACATCAAAGCTATTTATTACAGTTTATCACTGTGATCGATTAGATCGACATCTAGTACAGATATGTTCTATGCGGTAAAAATCAAAACTATTTATTACAGCTATTCATAAACGTAATTCATTACAGTTATTTGTAACAGATATGTACTATGCGGTGAAGAAGAAGAAGAAGAAGAGAAGAAGAAGAAGAAGAAGAAGAAGAAGAAGAAGAAGAAGAAGAAAGAAGAAGATAAGAAAGCCACTAAAAAAGAAGAAGTAAAGAAGAGAAGAAGAAGAAGAAGAAGAAGAAGAAGAAGAAG
>JABUQX010113250.1:12500-15000 GCA_015478945.1 Trachelipus rathkii
GATATTATGCGGCATCTGCGATATCGGCCGTATGGCCAGACAGTAAAATGTATTACCTACGTTGAGCTCTACTTGAAACCAAGATACTTTTTATCAATAATATGAGTCCACTTTAGAACAGTATCGTAGACTTCCTGGAGAATAGGAACGTATTTATTATTGCCTATATTTTCTATATTATATATATTATATAATATATTATAATATATATAATATATTATATATTATATATTATATATAATTAATATATTATATAAATATAAATATATATTTATTCTAGCAAAAAGCTATATAACAAAAATTAATACAAAAAGTTAAAATTTAAATATATTATATATATATATAATATACTATCTATATATATATATATATATATATATATATATATTGATATATATATTAATATGTATTATATGAGTTTTGCTTCACCAATTTATTTCGATCAGTTTTGAGTTATTAAATATGAATACGCAACACAAGTATATCGTAAATAGACAATAACTGACCAACTATTATTTAATATGAAACTCTCTCTCTCTCTCTCTCTCTTACTTACTCATTATCTTCGCTCCTCATTTACTCTCTTCTCTCTCGTTCTAATTCTCCTATTATATCTACCTACCTATCTACCATCTCCCAGATAGGGTTTTTGCCCTGTCAGTTAGACCAGCATCTTCCTCTTTCTGGCATCGAAACACTTGATCTCAGAGCACTCTAGAAAAATATTTCTCGGCGCAATGGTTTCCGATGCTAGTCCTTGAGTTATATACTCTAAGGTAGGGTTTCATTCACCCTTTCAGTGGACCTAGCATCTTCTTCCATTTCCCCTCGAAACTCCTTCCCAGAGCTCTCTAGAAGATCGTGCTTCTAAGCGCATAAGCCTCCGATGCTGGTCCTGGAGTAGTTCAAGCAAGTAAGTAAAGGGCCGGGTTGCTAGCCCTGTCGCCCTAGAATTCTGCGAAGAAAATCTTCATAAGAACTGGCCGTGCCGAATATCCATCTTCATATAATAATTTACATCGAAAATAAAGCAACTGTTTTCCAAAAGAACTAATTTGTTACATTTTGATGCATCACACCATTAAAGTTAAAATTTTGTAGTTATTAATTTCGTAATTATTTCAACCAAAAAAATTTGTTTTCTATTAAATGCAAGATGTTATTTTTCCATTTTCATTGCTTCAAGCATACTTGATCCATTCCCAATTCATTCCTCTTTAAGATGGTAAGATGTTTTTTCCTTATCAGATGGTGAACACTTCTTCTGAATTTTTAATCTCCTCCTATTTCCTCGGCCTTTTTCTTCTGTTTTCTTCTCATTCCTTCAAATTTTAATGCGACTTTCCCAGGCAACGTCCAGATCATAATAATAATATATATTATATATATATATATATATATATTATATATATATATACATACTATATTGATATATATATATATATATATAATATATATAATATATATATATAGTATATTATATATATATATAATATATTATAATATATATATAATAGCGAGTATCACCAAAACTAATTTAAACATCTATTACATATTAATTTTAAAAAGCCAGTTTTCCGTTCCCTGATCGTTTCGATTTGTTGAATGATGTGGAGCACCATATTTTTGACAATACGATCCTTTCGCAATTACGGTCCGGTCACATTTTGATTTCCTATATTCTTAATGAAAAGTTGTTAATAAATTATTTTTAACATTTGCTTTTTTTTTATCATATATATATATATATATATATATATATATATATATATATATATATATATATATATATATATATATATATATAAAATATATATATATAAAATATATATATATATATATTTATATATTAAATATAAATATATATATATATATATATACTATTTAAAAACCCTTAGTTGCTAACTAGGTAGATTTATATTATACAACACATTAATCGGGCGAGCGAATCGGTTTCTCTGCGCGTGCGTAGCATGTGCTCAAGAACAAGTCTTGCTCCGTTAGGAGCAAGCCAACGGCTTGTTTTAAATAATTTATTAGCCGACTAGTTTCGGGCAAGAATACTTCTTCCCATTTTCAAGGCTTACAATATAATGATAAAATTTCAAATAAAAATATTATATAACATCAATAATAATTAAAATAATATAAAGTTAAAATAAATAAATCATATAGATAAATTAATGATTACAATATTATGCAGTAAAGAGTTCTTAATTAAAACAAAATCTCACTTCAGTATTAAAAGACTGTTAAAATTTAGATTTTCATTTAAGGTCGGTTTGAGATGCCAAATATACAAGGATTCTAACAACTGAAGATCGGGTTCCTCAGTTTGGGACAATATTCCAAAATTGGTATCTTGTATATGGTGGCCTTCCTGAAGAGAATGAGCATTTATAGCTGAATAGGGAGGATGATGTAAATGGTCTAGAGTTCTAAATGAAATACCTTTATGCTGCATAAATATATATAAATATATATATATATATATATATAT
>JABUQX010113250.1:20000-21000 GCA_015478945.1 Trachelipus rathkii
ACCTTCCTTCCGAAAAACTCTCGTCCGATTTCAATCCTACATACAACTGGTAAAATCTTTGAAAAATTAGTCCATGCACAACTTACTAATTATTTGCATGAAAATGGGCTTTTATCACAAAATCAGTTTGGTTTCACCAAAAACCGCAACACAGAAGATGCTCTGGTTTTCCTTACTGAAAAACTATACAAAGCACTAAATGAAAAACAAACATGTGTACTCTTACTTCTAGATTTCTCGAAAGCATTCGATGTAGTTCCACACAACCTACTCTTAAGCAAATTAGAGAGACTTGGTATCACAAATGGTCCACTACAATGGTTTCAGTCTTACTTATCTGACCGAACACAATACGTTCATTTAGGAGACACATCATCCTCACTTGCCTCAATTTCCCACGGTGTCCCTCAGGGCTCTATACTTGGACCGCTATTCTTTAATATATATACAAATGACTTTCAAAATTGTCACAGTTCAATACACTCTCAATATGCTGACGACACTGCAATCTTAATATCAGACCGTAATATAAACACACTTAACGAAAAAGTAAATAATGAATTAAAAAACATTATAACATGGGTAGAGGCAAACAGACTCTCCCTAAATCTACAAAAAACAAATTACCTAGTAATAACAAATCAAAAGAACCCTGTTCAACTAAATGTAAGAGCAAAAAATATAACTATAAATCGGCTATCATCTGCCAAGTTACTAGGTGTTATCCTTGATGACAAGCTTTCTTTCAAAGAACACATAAATAGTCTCATTAGCAAATTGTCCTATGCTAACTATGCATTCCTTAAGATAAGGAATTTTGTTCCAAAATATATTTTAAAAAACCTTTACTATAGTCTTGTGTATCCTCACCTACTCTATTGTCTTTCAGTTTGGGGTTGTGCAAGTGAATACCTGCTACAACCTCTAATTGTTATGCAAAAGAAAATAATTCGTGTAATATCAGGGCCCCGAAACTACCGTGAACACACTACCCCACTAT
>JABUQX010113252.1:22500-27695 GCA_015478945.1 Trachelipus rathkii
TTTCCGCGTAATGTCTCGCCGCGTTCGCCCGCAGGCGCAATATTTTCGCGTAACCGCCGCATGAACCCGCAGGCGCGTAACCGCCGCGGGCTCCCGTAGGAGCAATATTACCTCGTGAACGATAAATATTTCATAGTTGTGATATCAATGTATAAACTATTCAAAGAATTTCATTTCAAATATACATGAGTCATTCATTTTTATTTTCATACTTAAACATTTTTATTAAAAACATTTTTACGATCCTAAAACTGTAACTCATTTACAAGACCTATTATTAATTATTTAACACATATTTCATAGTTGTGGATATCAATGTAAACTATCAAAAAATTTCTTTTCAAATATACTATTAGTCATTCACTTTTCTTCATACTTAAACATTTTTTATTAAAAACATATACTTAACAGACCTTAAAGCAGTAAAAACAGTAAATCAAATAGCTGCAATTGCCTAGCATAGAGGGAATAGTAGGCTTTGGTTTTAACTGCTTTACTGATTTACTGCTTTATTGCTTTACTGCTTTACATCATATATTTATTAACATTATTTTTTCTTTTATATTCTTTTATATTTTTTATTTTAATACTTTTTAATTTATAAATTTTTAAGAATTGTATGTAAGAAGAAAAACCCAGAGTGTCTGATATATAAACATTTTATTTTACTACAATTTTTGAACGAAATTTTATTAAAAACATATACTTTCCAGACCTTAAGGCAGTAAAACAGTAAATCATAGAGGTGTTGCCTAGCAACAAAGGGATTAGTAGGCTTTTGTTTTACTGCTTTACTGCTTTACTGCTTTGCTGCTTTAACTCATATATTTATTAACATTATGTTTTCTTTTATATTTTTTATTTTTGTTTTATACTTTTTATTTATTATTATTTTTAGTATTATTATTTTTATTATTATTTTTATTATTATTTTTATTATTTTTATATTTATTATTATTTTTATTTTTGTTATTATATTTCTTATTATTATTTTATTATTTTTATTAGTATTATTTTTATTATTATTTGTATTATTATTATTTTATTATTTTATTTTTTATTATTATTTTTATTATTATTATTTTTATTTTTATTATTATTTAATTATTTTTATTATTATTATTTTTATTATTTTTATTTTTATTATTAATTATTTTTATTTTTTTTGATTTAAATTTTTTTAATTATTAATTATTTTTTTATTATTTTTTTTTAATTTTTTTTATTATTTTATTATTATTATTATTATTTTTATTATTTTAGTATTAATTAATTATTATATTATTATTATTATTATTATTATTATTATTAATAATTATTTTCTTAATTATTATTATTAATATTATTATTATTATTATTATTATTATTACTCACTCATTATTAATATTATTATTATTATTAATATTATTATTATTATAAGTACTTAGTGTTATTAGTTCATGCCTATTGTTATTCGCCCTGGCCACGCAACACACACACATATATACATATGCACACACATCGGTAAACACACACACATTTTACACACTTACAAAATTTCTTCACACCACACATGCTGCTTAAACTTCATATTTATTAACATTATGTTTTTTTATATTTATTTTTGTTTTATAACTTTTTTTATTTTATACCATTTTTTTATAAATTGTAATGTAAGAAGAAAGACCGAGTCCTGTTTATATAATCATTTATTTTTACTTAAAATTGTACGAAAATTTTTATTAAAAAACATGATTGTACGTACCCTAAAGCAATAAATCAAGTAAATTCAGTAAAGCGCAAGACCCTACAGCCCTCTACACCAGCTATACCCACGTTTTGTTCTATGACTTAATGCTTTACAAATCATCTTAGCCTTATGTAAATAAGTATAAAAAAATAGAAATGATTTCTTCTCTGTTAACATAACATGTATTTTATTAAGTTAATTGTTAGTTTGTTATTTTTCTATATAAACTTTTATTTCACTTACATTTTTACATTAATCATTCATTGTTAACTAAAAATATTTCAAAGTTTTTTAAATAATTCGGATTGTCTTTATTATTATTATTACTTATTATTATTATTATTATTATTTATTATTATTATTATTATTATTATTATGTATTATTATTATTATTATTATTATTATTATTATTATTATTTATTAATTATTATTATTATTATTAATTATTATTATTATTAATATATTTTTTATTATTAATCTATTATTATTATATTAATTATTTTATTATTTTAATTATTATTGTTATTATTATTATTATTAATTATTATTATTATTATATTATTATTATTATTATCTGATGTATCATTGGATAAATACAAACACAGAGAAAACACAATGACACACAACCACACGACACACACACACACAACACACATACACACACACACACACGCACACACACGCACACGACATCCTGTTCATTAAACATACTTCACGTTTAAACATATCAATTAATTCTTTTGGTATTGACAATAACATATAATTTAATTTAAAACATTTTTATGTTTTTTTAATTACACAAGTACATTTATATTACTCATTCAAATATAACTAAATTTATTTCAAAGTTTCTTAAAAACTTCTATAATAAATCATTATCTTTGAACAAAGGATTTATTTTATATTAAACGGTCAATACTTTTGTTTCTAAAATGTTATAACTATCAATTATTAATCACTTCTACTGAAATTTATGAAATTTATAAAACATATAATAAACGATAAATAAAGCAATAAATTAGTAAATCAGTAAGGCAAGACCCTAGCATCCCTCTACACCAAGCTATACCCACGGTTTGTTTCTATTGACTTACTGCTTACTTCATCTTTAGCCATGTAATAAGTTTTTCTCATAGCAAAATAAGTTCCTTGCCTTACCACCTAAATATATTATTTTCAAAATAATCATTTTACAGGTTGTTTATTTTAAAATTAACAATTATTCACTTACATTTATAATATTGTATATTATATCTAGATATATATATATATATAGTATATTATATAACGTATAATATATATATATATATATATATATTATAATATAATATATTTTTAATATATATATATTGTTATATATATATAATATATATATATATTACTATATATATAATATATATATATATATATATATACTATATATATATAAATATATTATATATTATATATATATATAATATACTATATATATATATACTATATATATATATTATATATATATATATATATATATATATATATATATTTATATATATATATACTATACTATACTATACTATAAAGTAAGTGAATAATTGTTATTTTAAATAAAAAAACCTAGAATGATTTTAATAAAATACATGTTTTTCGTTAACCGAGAAGAACTTATTTTGCTATTTTTATACTTATTACAATGTTAAATATGATGTAAAGCAGTATGTCAATAGAACAAACCGTGGTACAGCTTCCTTAGAGGGATGTTAGGGTCTTGTCTTACTGATTTACTGATTTATTGCTTTAAGTTACGTAATATGTTGTTAATAAAATTTCATAAAATTTTAGTAAAAAAGTTTTTTAAATACTTGATAATTATAAATTTATAAAACTAAAAAGTATTACAGTTAATAATAATAATAATAATAAATTTTTTGTTCAAAAGATAATGATTTATTATAGAAGTTTTAAGAAAAATTTTGAAATAATTTTAGTTATAATTTAATGAGTAATATAAATGTACTTGTTTAATTAAAACATAAATTTTTAATAAATTATATGTTTATGTTAATACAAAGAACTTATTTTGATTTTTTTAAAACATTGAAATATTTTTAATGAACAGGATGTGGTGTGTGTGTGTGTTGGGTGTGTGTGCGTGTGTGTGTGGGTGCGTGTGTGTGTGTGTGTGTGTGTGTGTGTGTGTGTGTGTGTTTTCTGCGTGTTGGATTGTCAATGTACATAGATAATAATAAATAATAATAATAATAATAATAATATAATAATAAATAATACTTATAAATAAATACTAAATAATTAATAATAATATATAATAATAATGAATAATCATAATAATGATGATAATAATACGACAATCCGATTTATTTAAAAAAAAACTTTGAAATATTTTTAGTTAAAATTAAATGAGTGATATAATTGTTATTTTTAAATAAAAACCTAGAACGATTTTAATAAAATACATGTTATGTTATCAGAGAAGAACTTATTTTGCTATTTTTATACTTATTACATGGCTAAAGATTGAATGTAAAGGCAGTAAAGTCAATGAACAAAACGTGTTAAGCTTTGGTGTAAGGGCTGCCTAGGGTCTTGCCTTACTGATTTACCTGATTTATTGCTTTAAGGTACGTAAAATATATGTATTTTTAATAAAATTTTGTACCAATTTTAGTAAATAAACTTGATTTATATCACAGGCCTCTGGGTTTTTCTTCTTACATTACAATTTTTTTAAAAGTGTTAAAACAAAAAAATAAAAATATAAAAGAAAACATAATGTTAATAAATATATGAAGTTTAAGTGCATGTGTGTGTGTGTAGGTGTGTATGTGTGTGCGTGTGTACGGGTGTGTGTGTAAGTGTGTGTGTGTGTGTGTGTGTTAAATAATAATAACAATAGGGGTGAAGTAAATAACACTAAGTATAATATAATAATAATAATAATAATATAATAATAATAATAATAATAATAATAATAATAATAATAATAATAATAATAATAATAATAATAATAATAATAATAATAATAAAATAGTAAAAATAAAAATAAAAATAAAAATAATAATAATAAAAATAATAATAATAAAATAATAATAATAAAATAAAAATTAAAATAATAAAAATAAAAATAAAAAATAAAAATAATAAAAATAAAAATAATAAAATAATAATAATAATAAAAAATAAAAAATAATAATAATAAAAATAAAAAAAAAATAAAATAATAAAATAAAAATAAAAACAATAATAAAAATAATAATAATAAAAATATTAAAATAATAATAATAAAAATAATAATAAAAATAAAAATAATAATAAAAATAAAATAATAAAAAATACTAAAAAAATAATTATAAAAAAAATAACAATAAAAATAATAATAAATAAAATTATAAAAAAAAAATAAAAAATTAAAAGAAAACATAGTGTTAATAAATATGAGTTAAAGCCGTAAAGCAGTAAAACAAAGCTC
>JABUQX010113253.1:0-10916 GCA_015478945.1 Trachelipus rathkii
GGAGATTCTTGCTATTACACAATATAAAACAATATAATAAGCTGACATCGGCTTTTATCACTTACATCAAAATTGGGGGTAATTTTTCAACGGGTATTGTTGCAAAAGGAAGATAAATCAAAAAAACCTTGCCCTAATATACTAGGAGCCCAAATTATTTTATGAAACCGATCTAACATAAATACATATTAAAAAAAATTTTAAGATTTTCTTGCTATTACACATATAACAATATAAATAAGCTTGACTACGCTTTTTCACTACATCAAATTGTAATTTTTTCACGTTTGTGCAAAGGAGATACCTCAAACTTCTGCCTAAATTACCTAGGAGCCAAAATTATTATCTGAAACCGATCTAACATGAATACATATTAAAACAAATTTAAATTTCCTTGCTATTACACATATAACAATATAAATAAGCTTGACTTCGCTTTATCACTACATCAAATTGTGAATTTTTCACGGTTGTGCAAAGGAGATACCTTAAACACCTGCCTAAATTACCTAGGAGCCCAAATTATTATCTGAAACCGATCTAACATGAATACATATTAAAACAAATTTAGATTTCCTTGCTATTACACATATAACAATATAAATAAGCTTGACTACGCTTTATCACTACATCAAATTGTAAATTTTTTCACGGTTGTGCAAAGAGATACCTCAAACACCTGCCTAAATTAACTAGAAGCCCAAATTATTATCTGAAACCGATCTAACATGAATACATATTAAAACAAATTTAGATTTCCTTGCTATTACACATATAACAATATAAATAAGCTTAACTGCGCTTTATCACTACATCAAATTGTAAATTTTTCAGGGTTGTGCAAGGAGATACCTCAAACACCTGCCTAAATTACCTAGGAGCCCAAATTATTATCTGAAACCGATTTAACATGAATACATATTAAAACAAATTTAGATTTCCTTGCTATTACACATATAACAATATAAATAAGCTTGACTACGCTTTATCACTACAATAAATTGTAAATTTTTCACGGTTGTGCAAGGAGATACCTCAAACACCTGCCTAAATTACCTAGGAGCCCAAATTATTATCTTAAACCGATCTAGCATGAATACACATTAAACAAATTTAGATTTCTTGCTATTACACATATAACAATATAAATAAGCTTGTATACTACGCTTTTATCACTACATCAATTGTAAATTTTTTTACGGTTGTGCAAAGGAGATACCTCAAACACCTGCCTAAATTACCTAGGAGCCCAAATTATTATCTGAAACCGATCTAACATGAATACATATTAAAACAAATTTAGATTTCCTTGCTATTACACATATAACAATATAAATAAGCTTGACATCGCTTTATCACTACATCAAATTGTAAATTTTTCACGGTTGTGCAAAGGAGATACCTCAAACACCTGCCTAAATTACCTAGGAGCCCAAATTATTATCTGAAACCGATCTAACATGAATACATATTAAAACAAATTTAGATTTCCTTGCTATTACACATATAACAATATAAATAAGCTTGACTACGCTTTATCACTACATCAAATTGTAAATTTTTTTCGGTTGTGCAAATGAGTTACCTCAAACACCTGCCTAAATTACCTAGGAGCCCAAATTATTATCTGAAACCGATCTAACATGAATACATATTAAAACAAATTTAGATTTCCTTGCTATTACACATATAACAATATAAATAAGCTTGACAACGCTTTATCACTACATCAAATTGTAAATTTTTCACAATTGTGCAAAGGAGATACCTCAAACACCTGCCTAAATTACCTAGGAGCCCAAATTATTATCTTAAACCAATCTAACATGAATACACATTAAAACAAATTTAAATTTCTTTGCTATTACACATATAACAATATAAATAAGCTTGACTACGCTTTATCACTACATCAAATTGTAAAATTTTCACTGTTGTGCACTTGAGAGGACCTGGAAACACTGCCTAAATTTTACCTAAGGACCCCAAATTATTATCTGAACCCGATCTAACATGAATACATATTAAACAAATTTAGATTTCCTTGCTATTACATATAACAATATACATAAGCTTGACTACGCTTTATCACTACATCAAATTGTAAATTTTTCACGGTTGTGCAAAGGAGATACCTCATAGCACTTGCCCCGTATACTAGGAGCCAAATTATTATCCTGAAACCGATCTAACATGAATACATATTAAAAAAAATTAGATTTCTTTCCTGGCTATTACACATATAACAATATAACAAAGCTTGCATACGCTTTGTCACTACATCAAATTGTAATTTTTAACGGTTGAGGCAAAGGAGATACCTCAAACACCGGCCTAAATTACCTAGGAGCCAAATTATTATCTGAAACGATATAACATGAATAAATATTAAAACAAATTTGGATTTCCTTGCTATTACACATATAACAATATAATTAAGCTTGACTACGCTTTATCATACATCAAAAATTGTAAAGTTTTCACGGTTGTGCAAAGAAGTACCTCAAACACCTGAATAAAATTACCTAGGAGGCCCAATTATTATCTGAAAGCGATCTAACATGAATGCATAATTAAACAAATTTAGATTTCCTTGCCATTACACATATAACATTGTAAATAAGCTTTGAATACGCTTTATCAACTACATGCATAACTGTAAAATTTTTTCAGCGGTTGTGCAAAGGAGAATACCTCAAACACCTGCCTAAATTACCTTAGAGACATAAATTATTATCTGAAACCGATCTAGACATGAATACATATAAAAAAATTTAGATTTCCTTGCTATTACAAATATAACAAATAAATAAATAAGCTTGACTACGCTTTTATCACTAACATCAATAATGTAAATTTTTCAGCGGTTGGTGCAAAGGAGAATACCTCAAACACGCTGCCTAAATTACCTAAGGAAGCCCAAAATATTATCTGAAACCCGAATTAACATGAATACATATTAAAACAAATTAGATTTCCTTGCTTATTACACACTAATAACAATATAAATAAGCTTGACTAGCGCTTTTATCCTACATCAAAATGTCAAATTTTTGCCATTGTGCAAGGAGACATACCTCAAACACCTGCCTAATTACCTAGGAGCCCAAATTATTGTCTAAACCGGATCTAAGCAGAATACAGCATTAAACAAATTTAACTCTTGCTATTAGCACATATAACAATATAAATAAGCTTGACATCGCTTTATATCACTACATCAATTGTAAATTTTCACGGTTGTGCAAAGGAGATACCTCAAAACCTGCCTAAATTACCTAGGAGCCCAAAATTATTATATGAAACCGATCTAACATGAAATACATTTTAAAACAAATTTAGATTTCCTTGCTATTAGCACATATAACAATATAAATAAGGCTTGACTACGCTTTTCACTACATCAAATTTGTAATTTTTTCACGTTTGTGCAAAAGGAGATACCCTCAACTTCTGCCTAAAATTACCTAGGAGCCGCAAATTATTATCTGAAACGGCGATCTAACATGAATACATATTAAAACAAATTTAAGATTTCTTGCTATTACACATATAACAATATAAATAAGCTTGATTACGCTTTTATCACTACATCAAATTGTGAATTTTTTAGCGGTTTGTGCAAAAGGAGAATACCTTAAACACTTGCGTAATTACCGTAGGAGCCCAAATTATTATTCGAACCGATCTAACATGAATACTTATTAAAAATTTAGATTCCCTTTGCTATCCACATATAACAATATACAATAGCTTGACTACGCTTTATCACTACATCAAATTGTAAATTTTTCACGTTTGAAAGGAGATAACTCAAACACCTCTAAATTACCTAGGAGCCCCAAATTATTATCTGAAACCGATCTAACATGAATACTAATTATAAAAACAAATTTAGATTCCTTGCTATTACACATATAACAATGTAATTAAGCTGACTAACGCTTTTCAGCTACATCAACATTGTAAAATTTTTTCACGGTTTGTGCAAAGGAGATACCTCAACACCCTGCCTAAATTACTAGGAGCCCAAATTATTATCTGAAACCGGGATCTAACATGAATACATATTAAAAACAAATTTAGATTTCCCTGCTATTACACATATAAAATATAATAAGCTTAACTGCGCTTATCACTACATCAAATGTAAATTTTTTTCAGGGTTTGTGCAGGAGATACCTCAAATACCTGCCTAAATTACCTAGGAGCATAAATTATTATCTGAAACCGATCTAACATGAATACATATTAAAAAAATTTAGATTTCCTTGCTATTACACATATAACAATATAAATAAGCTTGACTACGCTTTATCACTACATCAAATTGTAAATTTTTCACAATTGTGCAAAAGAGATACCTCAAACACCTGCCTAAATTACCTAGGAGCCCAAATTATTATCTTAAACCGATCTAGCATGAATACACATTAAAACAAATTTAGATTTCCTTGCTATTACACATATAACAATATAAATAAGCTTGACTACGCTTTATCACTACATCAAATTGTAAATATTTTACGGTTGTGCAATGGACTTACCTCAAACACCTGCCTAAATAAACTAGGAGCCCAAATTATTATCTGAAACCGATCTAACATGAATACATATTAAAACAAATTTAGATTTCCTTGCTATTACACATATAACAATATAAATAAGTTTGACTACGCTTTATCACTACATCAAAATGTAAATTTATTTACGGTTGTGCAAAGGAGATACCTCAAACACCTGCCTAAATTACCTAGGAGCCCAAATTATTATCTGAAACCGATCTAACATGAATACATATTAAAACAAATTTAGATTTCCTTGCTATACACAAATATAACAATATAAATAGGTTTGACTACGCTTTATCACTACATCAAAATTGTAAATTTTTTCACGGTTGTGCAAAGGAGATTACTCTCTGAACCACCGGCCTAAATTACCTAGGAGTCCAATTATTATCTGAAACCGATCTAACATGAATACATATTAAAACAAATTTAGATTTCCTTGCTATTACACATATAACAATATAATTAAGCTTGACTACGCTTTATCACTACATCAAATTGTAAAGTTTTCACGGTTTGTGCAAAGAA
Organism: Trachelipus rathkii; assembly: GCA_015478945.1. Classification (NCBI taxonomy): domain Eukaryota; kingdom Metazoa; phylum Arthropoda; class Malacostraca; order Isopoda; family Trachelipodidae; genus Trachelipus; species Trachelipus rathkii. Next base: position 5,100 of record JABUQX010113253.1, read on the forward strand.
GATACCTCAAACACCTGAATAAATTACCTAGGAGCCCAAATTATTATCTGAAACCGATCTAACATGAATGCATATTAAAACAAATTTAGATTTCCTTGCTATTACACATATAACATTGTAAATAAGCTTGAATACGCTTTATCACTACAACAAACTGTAAAATTTTTCACGTTGTGCAAAGGAGATAACCTCAAACACCTTGCACTAAATTACTAGGAGCAATAAATTATTCATTCGTGAAAACGATCTAACATTTTGGAATACATATTAAAAAAATTTAGATTTCCTTGCTATTACACATATAACAATATAAATAAGCTTGACTACGCTTTATCACTACATCAAAATGTAAATTTTTCACGGTTGTGCAAAGGAGATACCTCAAACACCTGCCTAAATTACCTAGGAGCCCAAATTATTATCTGAAACCGATCTAACATGAATACATATTAAAACAAATTTAAATTTCCTTGCTATTACACATATAACAATATAAATAAGCTTGACTACGCTTTTTCACTACATCAAATTGTAATTTTTTCACGTTTGTGCAAAGGAGATACCTCAAACACTTCTGCCTAAATTACCTAGGAGCCCAAATTATTATCTTAAACCAATCTAACATTATTTATAAAATTAAAAAAAAAATTATATTTCCTTGCTATTACACATATAAACAATATAAATAAGCTTGACTACGCTTTATCACTTCATTAAATTGTAAATTTTCACGGTTGTGCAAAGGAGATACCTAAACACCTGCGTAAATTACCTAGGAGCCCAAATTATTATCTGAAACCGATCTAACATGAATACATATTAAAACAAATTTAGATTTCCTTGCTATCACACATATAACAATATAAATAAGCTTGACTACGCTTTATCACTACATCAAATTGTAAATTTTTCACGGTTGTGCAAAGGAGATACCTCAAACACCTGCCTAAATTACCTAGGAGCCCAAATTATTATCTGAAACCGATCTAACATGAATACATATTAAAACAAATTAGATTTCCTTGCTATTACACATATAACAATGTAAATAAGCTTGACTACGCTTTATCACTACATCAAATTGTAATTTTTCACGGATGTGCAAAGGAGATACCTCAAACACCTGCCTTAATTACCTAGGAGCCCAAATTATTATCTGAAACCGATCTAACATGAATACATATTAAAACAAATTTAGATTTCCTTGCTATTACACATATAACAATATAAATAAGCTTGACTACGCTTTTTCATTACATCAAATTGTAATTTTTTCACGTTTGTGCAAAGAAGATACCTCAAACACCTGCCTAAAATTACTAAGGAGCCCAAATTATTATCTGAAACCGATCTAACCTATGAATACATATAAAACAAATTTAGATTGCCTTGCTATTACACATATAAAAATATAAATAAGCTTTGTCAACGCTTGATCACTACATCAAATTGTTAATTTTTTACGGTTTGTGCAATTGAGTTACCTTAAACACCTGCGGTAATTACCTAGGGAGCCCTATGCCATAATCTGGTACCCTACCATAACATTAATATATGTTAAAAAAAAATAAAGATTTCCTTACTATTCCACATATAAGAAGAATATAAAAAGCTTGACTACGCTTTATCACCTCATCAAATTGTTTAAATTTTTCACGGTTGTGCAAAGGAGATAACCTCAAACACCTGCCTAAATTACCTAGGAGCCCAAATTATTATCTGAAACCGATCTAACATGAATACATATTAAAACCAAATTTAGATTTCCTTGCTATGACACATATAACAATATAGATAAGCTTGCCTAGGCTTTAACACTACATTCAATTGTATGTTAATTTTTCACAATTGTGCAAAGGAGATACCTTCAAAACACCTGCTAAATTACCTAGGAGCCCAAATTTATATCTGCAACCGATCTCACCAGCATGAATATAAATTAAAACAATTTAGAAAAAAAAAAAAAAAAAAAAAAAAAAAAAAAAAAAAAAAAAAAAAAAAAAAAAAAAAAAAAAAAAAAAAAAAAAAAAAAAAAAAAAAAAAATGCTTTGACTACTCTTTAATCACTACAATAATTTTGTAAAAATTTTAACGTTGTGCAAAGGAGATACCTCAAACACCTTCCTAAATTACCTAGGAGCCCAAATTATTATCTGAAACCGATCTAACATGAATACATATTAAAACAAATTTAGATTTCCTTGCTATTACACATATAACAATATAAATAAGCTTGACTACGCTTTATCACTACATCAAATTGTAAATTTTTCACGGTTGTGCAAAGGAGATACCTCAAACACCTGCCTAAATTACCTAGGAGCCCAAATTATTATCTGAAACCGATCTAACATGAATACATATTAAAAACAAAATTTAGATTCCTTGCTATTACACACATATAAACAATATAAATAAGCTTGACTACGCTTTATCACTACATCAAATTGTAAATTTTTCACGGTTGTGCAAAGGAGGTACCTCAAAACACCTGCCTAAATTACCTAGGAGCCCAAATTCTTATCTGAAACAAATCTAGGCATGAATGCTACATATAAAAACAAATTTAGATTTCCTTGCTATTACACATATAACAATATAAATAAGCTTGACTACGCTTTATCACTACATCGAATTGTAAATTTTTCACGGTTGTGCAAAGGAGATACCTCAAACACCTGCCTAAATTACCTAGGAGCCCAAATTATTATCTGAAACCGATCTAACATGAATACATATTAAAACAAATTTAGATTTCCTTGCTATTACACATATAACAATATAAATAAGCTTGACAACGCTTTATCACTACATCAAATTGTTAATTTTTCACAGTTGTGCAAAGGAGATACCTCAAACACCTGCCTAAAATACCTAGGAGCCCAAATTATTATCTTAAACCGATCTAAAAAGAATACACATTAAAACAAATTTAGATTTCCTTGCTATTACACATATAACAATATAAATAAGCTTGAACTACGCTTTATCACTACATCAAATTGTAAATTTTTCACGGTTGTGCAAAGGAGATACCTCAAAACACCTGCCTAAATTACCTAGGAGCCCAAATTATTATCTGAAACCGATCTAACATGAATACATATTAAAACAAATTTAGATTTCCTTGCTATTACACATATAACAATATAAATAAGCTTGACTACGCTTTATCACTACATCAAATTGTGAATTTTTCACGGTTGTGCAAAGGAGATACCTCAAACACCTGCCTAAATTACCTATGGAGCCCAAATTATTATCTTAAACGAATCTAACATGAATACATATTAAAACAAATTTAGATTTTTTTGCTTATTACACATATAACAAATATAAATAAATTGACTTTTACGCTTTTTCACTACATCTCAAATTGTAAAATTTTCAACTTTTGTGCAAGGAGATACCTCAAACACCTGCCTAAATTACCTAGGAGCCCAAATTATATCTGAAACCGATCTAACAATGAATACATATTAAAACAAATTTAGATTTCCTTGCTATTACATATAACAATATAAATAAGCTTGACTACGCTTTATCACTACATCAAATTGTAAATTTTTCACGGTTGTGCAAAGGAGATACCTCAAGCACTTGCCTGAATAAACTAGGAGCCCAAATTATTATCTGAAACCGATCTAACATGAATACATATTAAAAAAAATTTAGATTTCCTTGCTATTACACATATAACAATATAAATAAGCTTGACTACGCTTTATCACTACATCATGTTGTAAATTTTTCACGTTTGTGCAAAGGAGATACCTCAAACACCTGCCTAAATTACCTAGGAGCCCAAATTATTATCTGAAACCGATCTAACATGAATACATATTAAAACAAATTTAGATTTCCTTGCTATTACACATATAACAATATAAATAAGTTTGACTACGCTTTATCACTACATCAAAATGTAAATTTTTTACGGTTGTGCAAAGAAGATACCTCAAACACCTGCCTAAATTACCTAGGAGCCCAAATTATTATCTGAAACCGATCTAACATGAATACATATTAAGAATCGTACATGGTAGAGCTAAGTTAGTGAAAAACGAAAGACTTGAGCTGGAAACAAATTCTGTCAGTGTTTTATCATTTATTTTTTCGTTATCATTTAATACGTATCGTTTACTTGATGTACGTAAACATGGCTTCTGCAATGCCTCAGCCATTTTGCATTTCAACTTTGTGGATATAATATTATCAAAAAATGCAAGTGATACGAGCTAATCGCTTAAATACCATAAATGGCGACTGAGAGTGCGCCTTGCTTCTAGTGCAAGCTCTGAATCGTCATCAGATTCAAGTTGTTTCAAGTATTTTAAATCTATTCTTGGCGCACAAGAAGCAGAAGGAGCTGAAAACCAATTAGGAACATAATAACAGACAGCAAACTTGACAAATCTTTTCATTGCACCCTCTTCTCTTTTACCTAACTTTAATTGCCCCTTAAATAGTACAATTTTAATGCTGTAAATTACGCGTGCCATCCATCTGGCTCCATGCAGCGCACCAGGCTGCCGGAATGAGAAACCATGTTCAGGCGTACCTCCTATGTAAAGAATTGTTAATTCTAGAAGTTCACGGTAATCTGACCTAGGATGAAATTTCTGCAGCTGATCCTTACAGAATGTCACTATTTCATCATTCCAAAAGTTATGTGTACTACACGTTTCATAGATATTTTTATTTATGCCCTTCCAAATCTGCTGAAATCGTTTGAATAATGGAATATCTGGACCTTTTGAGATATTATAGCATGTATCAAAGGCATGAGATATAATGATTTCATTAATATGATGTCGACAAGGTAAGTAAAGTAAATTTCTTTGTAAATTATTTTCAATTCTGATACAAGCACCATTTTTGGGTCCAGTGTTAGACACCGTGGTATCAAAACACATAGCTTTAATAACATCTTTCAAATTCCAATCTTGTAGGCAATCAATTACAGCATCTGCAATATTTTGTCCTGTTCCTTTAGCAAGCTTAGGTACAGCCAAGAGCTTTGATATACCTCCTCCAGATACTAAAATAGGTAACCTATCTATCCTTTCAGTTCCAGTTAAATCAGGCATTAACTTTCCATCCCAGTGTACTGTAAGAGGTGTCTCCGTGGTAAAGGATTGCCGTAGATCATCAGAAATTTTCTTCCGTATGTCTTTTCTTTTTCGTTGTAACGTGCTTCTGCTTATAACCACCTCATCAATATCTTTTCCAAAAGAAGAAACAGTAGCAGAGATGACCATCATTGCTTTACGATCGCTCATTTTGGTTTTATATAAAGCCATAGCTAAGTCAGGAGAAATAATATGAATATTAGTTTTTTTAGTTTTTTCAAGTTGAGACTCCCCAATCTCTGGTTGCCTATCACTACTGCTTGAGACTTTATCAATAGATTTTTCTCTCTTCGATTTTTTAATGCTTTGAAATTGAGACGGTCTGTGATCTAAATGTTCATTCATCACTGCTATTACTTTCAAATTCAACAGCTGATGATTTTCTTTTGTGAAGAATTTCTTTGTCTCTTCGTGCATTTTCTTCATTAATCTTTTTTCGCTTTTTCTCTTGTTTTGCTAAGAGTTTCTTATCAACACCACTTATATATCCTCTTCTTCCTTTTTCTCTCTGACCTTGCAAAAATAATTTGTCATCTTTAATTGATATCATTTCAAGTGCATTAGCATGTGCAATATCAAAAAGATCATCTAAACAATTTTGAAATTTATTTACTTTATCCATTTGATTTTTTTTTCTTCAATTTGGATTTTTGAAGTGACCTATAATATTCATACTTTTTCTCAA
>JABUQX010113254.1:0-17130 GCA_015478945.1 Trachelipus rathkii
AAAGAAAAGGAGAAAATCGTTTAATTTATGTTTAGAAGTTTATGCTTGAAAAGTAAGAATTAGGTTACGTTTTTGCATACCATGTTAGTTTGCTTTTACTGGTGTTTTAAGTGTGGAACTTTGTTAATGTTTGAACTGCTTATTCCTGCTTAAGATGTGTTATGTTCTGTCTTGGGCATTATTTTCCTTAGTTCAGTTGACTGCTATGTTAGCTTTTTTTAATGTGGAAACTTTATTATGTTAGCATACTTTCCGCTGGTCTGCATGATATTAACGCAATGTTGTGCTAATTTTAAGTTCAAATGATCATATGCTTGGTAAATTAGTAGAGTTCATATGTAATTATAGACGGAAAAGTGAGATTAGGAATAATATTGCATACCATGTTAGTATTTAACTCGTTGTTAAGTATGGACTTTGTTAATGTTAGCAGTTTTTGCAGGATTGAGATTGTGTTAGGTTTTTGTCGTTGTAGATTATATTCTTAGTTCAGATGATGCTCATGTTGCTTTTATTAATGTGAAAAACTATTGTTATGTTAGCATATATTCGTTGATCAGTGTATACAGAACTTTTTTATGGTTGTGTTTATTCAAAATGATACACGAAAGTGAATTGAATCAATAGTTGCATTGATCGAAAGATCATGGAAGGGGTAGGAGACGATGAGGAAAGCAGGGTGGCTGGGATGATTTACTGATTTATTGCTTTGGGGTATGTAAAATGTAAATTTTTTTTGTTCCGAACATACAAAAGATTCCATTCTTTCAGCAAAGTCAGCCTTGCTCGATATTTGACACTCTTTAATTGGATGTTGTTTAAAAAACAAAAGTTTTGTTTTCAGACTATTCTCTGACACTTTTCCAAAGCAGTAATAAACATAAAGACATTAGCAAAAACATAAATGTTTTTAATATTTGTTGATGCTTTGATCTATGACAAACAAGAGTCAATGTATTGCATAATGTTTTCGCAAAACGAACATACAAGAATCATAGATATTGCGTAATGTTTCGAAAGTGGGAGGAGTTTGAACAAATTCTCGAATGATTGGTTGAAAGAAAGATCTCATTACTTTTAGATCGTTTATATATACGACTTTCATCAGTAAGACATTTTTGTTGTGTATGCATGATGTCATCTCATTCTGCTCCTAAGCTCGTTAGAATTAAATTTAGCGAGGAACCTTTTTGTAATACCAATGATGTGGTATTTTATATTTTTTCGTCTAAACAATGGAGAGGCCATATATTACATGTATTCATTCGGCGATTGCAAATAATAGACCTTATATTCATTTCGGTTGAATGGAATTCATCAAGATTTATCGATACCCTCACGAAGGCTTGGGTAATGGCTAATTCTGGATCATCTGATGGATCGCCATCAAGTGAAATATCTACCAGAGGTGACAGTGAGAGAGGTTATAATAGAATAGAGGTTGTTTTCACAGCGTCTGATAATGTTAAAAGTATTGATGTGCGCAACTATTGGAAAACCATCGATGCTGACCGCATTCTCATACATGTTACGTTTCAGCTGTTCTCAATCAATCTGAATAATATTACAGCTTGGAAAAATGAAAATGAATTAATGCCCAAAACAAATGAATTCGATATACGACACGGTTCAATTCTTTATCGCAAATTGTTGTAAACTATATTTACAAAGAAACATGCGGTTTACCTTATAATGTGAAATACAGGAGTAACGTTAATAACTATCAGCCAAGGATACATTTAACATCTCTCTGGGAAAGAGAGAATGCATGCTTAGCTGAACCCTATGGTTGTCCGAAGTAATGGATTAATGCAACAGACGTATTTATACTTACATCCTTTCAAGGTGTTGAATCTCTGGAGAAATATATAAGAACTTGCTCAATTTATACAGAATCCCTGTCCTTTGATTAGATGACTTAATATGTTTAAAATAAAACGTATGTTTTTTTATTTATGTATTTATGTAATGCTCTTTTCATTGAAAATTATATGTTATAAAAAAAAAAAAATGAAAACTTGTTTTACTTTCCCCACCATGTAAACTTTATCGGGTAAGATGCTAGTGATGGCTGTTTATTCGTACTGCCGTTGTGTGTTAAGTATGTTATGTCCGTAGTTTAACTTTAACATATGTAAAACTTTGTTATGTCAGATGCTATCCTAATAGATCAGGGGATCTATAGATCATGTTTGAGTTGGGGATGATAGGATGGGTAGTATGATTTCTGATTTACTGTTTTAGTGTATGTAAAAATATAATTTTTTTTGTTATAAACATAAAAAAGAATAAAATTTTTAGTAAAAAACAAAAAGTTTTAAAGAAATAAAATTAAAACAAAAAGTTTTAAAGAAATAAAGTTAAAAATAAATAAAAGTTTTTTAAAAACAAAAAGTTTTAAAGAAATAAAGATTTAAAAAAAGTTTTTAAAAACAAAAAAGGTTTTATGAGCTCTCGTTTATGTGGCCGTAAATAAACCCGATAAAATTTTGCGTGAGATAATTAATGAGTTAAATTGCATATTTTCCGTATCAGGTCGTATCTGCTGTTCCTGTATGCAATGTTATAGTTTACTTTACTGTTTGTTAAATATGGAACCTTTGTTATTGTTTAGATGGTTATTCGACGCGTACAAGGTCATGTAGGCTTTTGTCGTTGTCATCTATATTCATTGTTCATTGATGCTATGTTTGCTTTATTGATGTGAAAACTTTGTTACGTTAGTATAATATTCATTGATCATGGATGAATTACCAGGTTATGATAAAAATTTTGTTAAATATTACTATGTTAATGTGAAATAACGAGATATGTTTAGAAAAAGTATGAATAGGTTATGTAGATTGTCGTTGTCATTATATTCCTAGTTCAGTTGATGCTATGTTTACTTTTATTGATGTGAAAACTTTTGGTACGTTAGCATATATTCATCAGTCAGTATAATAATCAGACAAGGTTATGATAAACTTTTTGTTAAATATTACCATCGTTTAAATGTGAAATACTTCCATGCATATGTTAAGAAAATAGTGTGAGTGGGTATGTTTAGTTTGTCGTTGAATTAATACTTTTAGTTCAGGTGATGCTATGTTGGCTTTATTAGTGAAATTTTGTTACGTTAGCTTATATTCATCGAGCAGTATAATAATCAGACAGGGTTATATTAAATTTTTGTTAAATATTTCTATGGTTAATGTAAAAATATCCAGGAATGGGGTAGGGAGGGGGATGGATGTGTGGTTTGATTTTACTGATTTACAGGTTTGAGGTGTATAAAAACAAAATTTGCAAAGATAACGATCTGAAAAGAGTAAATGTTTTTAGTAAAACAATTGTTTAAAACTTCAACAAGATAAATCGAAGTTTTTAGTGTTATGTTATACAAAATATGACATGAATCAATAGATCATAGATGGAGAGGGGCATGAGGTGGGGGAGGCTGAGGAGGATGGGGATCTGGAGACTCAAGAGGCTCCAGAGGCTCTAGAGGGTATTTGATTTATATAAAAACGTAAATTTTTTAAGTTATAAACTTAAAAAGAATAAAATATGTTTAATTTTTTTTTTTTTTAATTTTTTTTTTAAATTTTTTTAAATTTTTTAAATTTTTTTTAATATTTTTTTTTTTTTATTTTTTTTTTTTTTTTTTTTTTTTTTTTTTAATTTTTTTTTTTTTTTTTTTTTGTTTTCTGTATCGAGGATACATCATAAGAAAGATGTATACCAAGTTTCGTTGTTCTACGCAAATATTTCAGTTTTGTGGGGCTGGTGACCCCCCTTTGGGATGTGAACGGATATTTAACCCTATATATGAATATGGGGTACTAATATTGAACGGCTATATCAAATTTCACCTTCCTATGTCAATGTTTCACACTTTAAAGTCAAAGAGCCTTTACCTCTCTAGGCTTTTTAACATATATGATGTGCGTATTTATATGGTATATGTGTATACGAGTTTCATCGTATAGTCAATATTTCAGTTTTGTGGGGCTGTCCCGATTTGGTCAACCATGCGGTCATTTACCCGGATCATCTAAGTATCAACTAAAAAGGCTGTTATCAGTTTCGTTGTTTCTAAAGTGTCAATATCTTCAGATTTTGGGGTGAGTACCCCGTCTGGGGCACCCACAGTCATTTTACACCCGGGGTCATCTAAGATACATCCTCAGAAGGTTGTATACTGAGTTTCATCATTCTATGTCAATTTTCAGATTTGGAGGGGCTTGTCCCGAATTTGGTTCAATCGGTCATTTACCCCGGATACATCTAGATACAAACTAAAAAGCTGCAATATCAAGTTTTCAGCTTTCTAACATCAATATCTTAGTATTTTGGGGTGAGTACCTCGTTGGGACCACTAGTCATCTTTACAACCCGGGGTCATCTAAATAGCATGCTAGAAGGTTTGTAATAGCGAGTTTCATCATTCTAGGTAATATTTCAGATTCGGTGGGGCTGTGTTTTTGTCAAATCGGTCCATTTTTACCCTCGTCACTGCTAAAGATACAAGCTAAAAGGCTGAATATCAAGTTTCAGCTTTCTACATCAATATTTAATGTTTGGGTGGGAGCCTTCTGTGGGATCCTAGACCCATATATGGTTTATAACAACTGGGGTCCGCCTTCGAGGACGCACGGGGACATAACTTTGTTATATACTAGGGTACTCCCATCTAACACCCCTCCAAATCTTCTAACCCGATACGAAACTCTAACTACTACTACTCACTCACTAATACTAACTACTACTAAACTACTACTAACCTAGTCCTTATTACTACTAACTACTACTCACTCACTCATCATAATAATAATAATCAATAATAATAATAATAATATAATAATAATACATAATATATAATAAATATCAACCAAACAATCAACACTAAACGATGTCTGAACGTCAAACCGAGCCGGAGGCGGAGCCGGAGTCGGAGTCGTTCAGATCGGAGTTGGAGCAAAGCACAACACATCGAATTATGATCACTAGTGATCATATTTCTTTCGACTTTAATAATAATACAAACAAACATAAACAAACAAAACATAGACAAACATAGACAAAACCTTCGGTTTGTCTGTTTGTTCGGGCTATCAATTCTCCATATAAGCCTAATATATCTCTATTCATTATATAGAAAAAGTGGGTGGCGGGACTTGGTCACTACTACTTCCGTTGATCGTTTTTCAAGTGTTCAAAAGATCTTACTAGGCCTGTATCTATGTTGTGAAACACGAAGTTTGAGAGAATTAGTAGTACACCCGATGTAAGAGCATTACAGCATCTTTATTACAGTAAAATTGGTATACTACATGATTCACATTCTCCTTAGTCCCTAGTTCTTTCGCGAAAGATAGAGAGAAAGTTTCAGATGGCTTTAGTAACATCTAGTTTTATTCTCAGCGTTAGATTTGGACTTGATGTGATATTGAATTATTTTTCTTAACCTGAATATTCATAATTAAATCTATCTATCGTTTGTGATTGAAAGAAGTCAGCTATCCCTCATTATCTTACTGCTTTTTCTTCGAGAATTCTTCTTATTTATAAGTTTCTAACGGATTTTATCTTGAGCGCTTTGAGGAAAGTTATTATTAACAAGATTCTGTTTAATGCTCTTGAAAGCTCTGCGTAAATATAATAATAATATATAATAATAATACATATAATAATAATAATATAATAATAATAATAATAATAATAATAATATATAATATAATAATAATAATAATAATAATAATACATAATATAAATAATAATAATAATAATAAATATATCATAAAATATAATAATAATAATAATAATATAATAATAATAATAATAATAATAATATATATATAATAATAAAATAATAATAATAATAATAATAATAATAATCAATAATGGAATACAATAATAATAATAATATATAATAATAATAATAATAATAACAATAATAAATAATATAATTAATAATAATAATAATAATAATAATAATAATAATAATAATAATAATAATAATAATAATAATAATAATAATAATAATAATAATAATAATAATAATAAACTAAAATTATATATATATATATATATATTATATATATATATTATATAATATATATATATACTATATTATATACTTATATATTATATATATATTATATATATCATATATATATATATATATATAGTTATATATATATATAATATATATATATATTATATATAGGTATATAATATATACTATTATATGTATATATATTCTTATAATGAGCACCATGCGAAGCCTTCACTGAAACGTTTGGAATGCCATCACTTCAGATTCTACACCGTCTGCAGCGAAGGGCGGTTGTTTGTAGATTCAGATGGTGAAGATTCGCCAACATTCACAGTATGGTGGGACGAAGAAGTGTCATCCTTAAAATAAAATATTTGTATTTAATTTTATATTTTTATTTCCTTTTTCAATTGTAAATCATATACTGTATGCACTAAATATATCATTTAAAGTAACGTTGCGTAATCTTTACATTTCTTATTGTTTTATAGTTAGTGGTTATTTGCACACTTATATATAATATATTATTCTGTTACATAGTAGTAGTTTTGATTGCAGGTCCTCGGAAGCACAAAAAAAGCCATTAATTCACTTACCCGGCGTTTTTGCATTAACGGGAGGGTTCGGGTCGCAATTACGCAATTTGTTGCGAGGTGCTAATATATTACATTATATATATATATATATATATATATTATATTATATAATATATATATATATTAATATATATATTATATATATATATATATATTTATTCTATATATATATAATTATATATATATATATATATATATATATTATATATATTATATAATATATATATATATATATACTTATATATAATATATAATTATATATATATTATATATATATAATTATCATATATATATATATAATTATATATATATATATATACTTAATATTATACTTAATTTCTTTCTTTCTGGAAAGATTTACGATATTCCTCATTCATCGCGAAGATGAGTGTTCCCATGATAGAGACTCTTGCAGGAAAATCGGCAGTTATCATCAATTTTGAGAAGAGGAAGAGGAGAACGTTCGTATTTACATGCGTAGCGATCATACCTTATTTCAGGGTGGAACAAAACCTGTGATCTGCTCCAACCTTTCGCTTCCTATTCAGGTTGGATGAAATACTTATAGTCGGTGAGTAAGCTGGCAAATTACGCAAGCGACTCGTAGCATTTACTACCAGCATCACCACCCACACACATATATATATATATATTATTATTAATATATTATATATATATATATATATATATATATATATAATATATATTATACTATATATATATATATATATTATCTATATATATATATATATATATATATATACAATAATAATAATAATAATAATAATAATTATTCATTCATTCATTCATAAATTTTTATCTAGTAATGAAAAATTATAATTTAAATATTTAATACAAGATAGTTTTAGATACACATATAATTTTACATTATAAAGTCCAATATTTATTAAATTTTAATATATCTATAAATTACATAAAACAGGAGGTAATTTCCCTAGTATCTGAAATAGGGCTGCTAATTGCAACACTGTGTAGTGTCCTTTGAGCCGCCGAATAATATAATAATAATAATAATAATAATAATACTAATAATATAATAATAATAATAATAATAATAATATATAATCAATAATAATAAAAATAATAATATAATAATATAATATTACATAATAATAATAATAATAATAATAATAATAATAATAATAATAATAATAATAATAATAATAATAATAATAAATAATAATAATAATAATAATATAATAAAATAATAATAATAATAATAATAATAATAATAATAATAATAATAATATAATAATAATAATAATAATAATAATAATAATAATAATAATAATAATAATAATAATAATAATAAATTCATTGACATATAAGAAAGAAAAAAATGTTTTGATGAACGGTATAATATTTGCTTTATAATCAAATATTTGGAATAACTCAGTGTATTCTTTGTTTTATATATATCATATATATATATATATATACTATATAAATATATATTATTATATTATATATATAATATTATTTATCTATATATATATATTATACTTAATATATTTTATATATATATTACCTATATATATATATATATATATATATATATATATATATATATATTATATACTAATTACTATATATATATTCTGACGGCAAAACTACTGTCTGCATTTCTGTTTAAGCTTAATTTTGTCTATGATTTCACAATTGACGATTGCGGAGCTATTCCTCCTTCTCCACCTCAATTCAGCTAATGTTTGACTAACATTACAATTTCTTCTAAAGATTTTATTTCTGTTCTTTCTGAAATTAACACTAAGGAGGCGAATGGTCCTGGTGGTATCTTTCCTGTGATCCTCAAAACCTATTCTTCTGAGCTTACACCCTATGTTGGTAAACGTTTCATCTTTGTTTTATCAACTTCAACTCTTCCCTCCTGATGGAATTGTGGGATTCAACTCATGCCTGTGTTGAAAAAAAAATGGGAGTCTCCCTAATACCGCAATTATCCTTACCTAATAACTAACCTAACCTAACCCTAACCTATCGTCCTATTAGTTTACCTATTGTTCTTTCTAATGTTTTTGAATCTATCTTTAACGTGAAGATTTGGAAGCTTATATCAATTCTTCTAATCTAATCTGTGAGAAGCTAGTATTAAATGGTTGAAATGAAAAATGAACGATAGGTCAAATGCTTGATATTTATTAAGAAAAATCTGGTTATTTAGAGTTTTTCTAACGAATCCAACAAAACTTAAAACTCAACCCTAACTTAACTAACCTAACTTAACCTGACCTACTAACCTAACCTAAACCTATCTACCTAACCTAACCTAACCATAACTAACCTAACTATATAACCTAACTAACATCTCTAAACTAACTAACTAACATAACTAATACTAACTAATTACTAACCTAACCTAACCTAACCTAACCTAACCTAACCTAACCTAACCTAATCTAACCTAACCTAACTTAGCCTAACTTAACCTAACATATCCTAACCTAACCTAACCTAAGCTAAGCTAACCTAACCTAATCTAACCTAACCTAGCCTAACTTAACCTAACCTATCCTAGCGCCTGCGGTGGGCTGTACGGAAAACTTTTGTGATGAAGTGTCGACCATTTGAACTGTAGACCATTTTTCCTGTCAACCATTCGGGCTAGTCTCCATAGGAGAGAGAGAGAGAGAGAGAGAGAGAGAGAGAGAGAGAGAGAGGCAGAGAGAAGAAGAGAGAGAGAGAGAGGAGAGAGAGAGAGAGAGAGAGAGAGATGTGTTCGTTACGCAGCACTTGAGTAATGGGGGTTTCGTGTGACCCGTCTGTAGGCCGTAGAAAATTTAAACCTGGTTCTAATTCTCTTTTGATAAGATAACTTCTACTAGTCATCTTCTTTTTCTCTTTTCAGATTCTTGGTCCTCCGCTTTTTGGCCTTTAAGTGAATCTTTTGATGTGTCGTTCGAAAACTTCGAAATTCTTTAATAGAATCTTGCACAAAGCTTTAATTTCTAAGCTTCTCTCTTTCCGTATCGAGATAATAATAATATAAATAACAACAATAAGCATTCTCTCTTTATTCCCGTTCTGATCTCTCTCTCTCTCTCTCTCTCTCTCTCTCTCTCTCTCTCTCTCCTCTCTCTTCTTCTCCTCTCTCTCGTCTCTACTCTCTCTCTTTATATGTCTCTGTTGCTCTCGCTGTATCTGCTTATGTTTAACTCTCTCTCTCTCTCTCTCTCTCTCTCTCTCGTCTCTCCTCTCATCTGCTCTTCTCTCTCTCTCTCTCTCTCATCCGTCTTCTCTCTCTTCTGCTTCTTCCTCTCTCCTCTCTCCCCCTCTCTCTCTCAGTTGTTGTAGACGACCACCATTCATCCTTTAAATCAATTAATAGTGGTATTCCTCAGGGTTCTATTCTATCACAAGTTCTTTATCTATTTCTTTTGCTCTTTATCTATTTTTTAAAAAACATTTATCTATCACTTGGCCTCCTATCAACTATTATGCCGACAAACTTACCTTTCGTTACTCCTGCCAACTGGAAAGTCGACCTATTCAACAGCAAACAGTTAATACTAGGAGGGTGACCTTGGAGCAACTAACCTCTGATATTTATTGTATTTTCTTCTTCAATGCCTCAAAAGTCCAGTTCCTTAATGTAAACTACTCGACACAATCTTACACACAACTACATCTTCCAAAGCGACACAACTCAAACTTTCGCCTGTCCTTAATATTTTGGATGTTTTTTTTTTCTAGAAGTCTTTCTTGGAAAGGTCATATTTTATCTCTTTAAAAAAGCATCTAAGTGAATGGGAGTTCTGAGGAGCCTTCACAATTTGTTATCATACATTTGGGGTGCTTTCACACATCACATATATAGGGTGGTTATACACATCGCATATATGGGATGGTTTTCACACATCGCATATATGGGGTTGTTTCACACATCGCATATATGTGGTGGTTTCATACGTCCCATATATAGGGTGGTTTCACACATCGCATATATGGGATGGTTTTCACACATAGCATCTTGATGTTTTCACACATCGCATATATGGAGTTGTTTCACACATCACATATATAGGGTGGTTTCACACATCGCATATATGGGATGGTTTTCACACATTGCATATTTGGGGTGGTTTCACACATAATGCACTCCTTGATAACGTGGATTCCAAGTCTTTTCTTGTCAACCCTCCTACTCTCACTAATACTCTCCAATCTCTCTTTCTAGTCGTCGAACTGTCATCCACATGGACACTTCTCTTCTGAATTATCGTATTCCACATCCTTTGAGGAGAACTCGGGAGACTCGTCTTTTCAAATAGTCTCTCTCTCTTTCCGTCCAGCTCTCTGCCCCCCAGACTCGATCGCTATGCTCATTCTTACATATACTCCACTGGTAAAATCTGAAGCTGACTCGATTTATCTAATTTTTCTAGTCTCGTGTGACTTGCATACTTTTTAGCGCTGTGTATCTGGGCATGTCTACTTTTAATTTCACCTTTGTCTCCGATTACTCCTCAATACCGGTGGTACCCCAGTAAACCTCTAGTCTAGTCTTTACTCACTAGAGGATATATATATTATTACTATTATATATATATATATATATATTATATATATTATCATACTATATATATATATATTATTATTATTATATATATATATATATATATATGTATATATATATATATATTATATCATATCATACAGTCGTCCTCGTAGAAAGCGGGGGTAGATATTGACTTGCAGTTTTCAAAGGCACCGTAGCGTGTTGGCTTATGGGCACCGAAAAACCATTTCATTTTAATAAACTTTTAGCCTTTGTAGAAAGGTGAATAAAATGCAGCAGTATCTTTACCTTTCCTTAATAATAATTGAAATATTTTGCTGATACAAATGTTATTTACGCAACACTTATATCAATATTTTACTGACTAGTTTTAATTAGTAGGACTATTCTATTACATTACAGTACGAGTAATCCCTAAACCATTAAATTTAGCAAAAAAGTTTTTTTTTTAGTTTTGTGTAAAAAGAAAAAAAATAAAATTTATAAAATTACCAAT
Source organism: Trachelipus rathkii (assembly GCA_015478945.1). Taxonomy (NCBI): domain Eukaryota; kingdom Metazoa; phylum Arthropoda; class Malacostraca; order Isopoda; family Trachelipodidae; genus Trachelipus; species Trachelipus rathkii. The sequence continues at coordinate 11,691 of JABUQX010113254.1, forward strand.
TTTTCTTAAGTTAAAATGGCTTTTTATCATTTTATTGATAGCACGCGGCTACACAGATTGATAGCGGTAAAGCTGGTGGATTGGCAACGAAAATAGTTTCTTTCAAATTGTAAATGAAGTTGCAAGGTATAAAGAGATGACAGGCGTTCAGATTCTGTAGGTTGTATTGGCTGCTTTTTTTAAGAAATACATCGTTATCGGTAATTGAGGCTTTTGCTTTTTAGGCTCACCAATTTTCTTTTTTTTTTTCTTTTCATTTCATTATTTTAACATATGTATTATTCAGAATCTTTAAATTTATTTTTTGCAATTTTCAAATTGGGGAAAGTTTTTTTTTTCTTTTAAACAAAAGTCAATTACAGAACTTTAATTTTATTTTTGTAATTTTGTAATTTTAATTTTTCTCTTATTATCTTTTTTGCCAACCGCGTATAGCAAGATCGCGTTCTATAAGACCGCGTTTTACGAGCTATATATACTATATATATACTATATATATATATATATTATATTATATTATATATATATATATATATATTATATAATATATATATATATATATTATATATACTATATATATATATATATAAACAAACCTCTTCACAAGCGGAAAAGGAATCTTGTATAAAAATGTAAATAAAATATGAAATAATATGACACGTATAGCAAAATTTTAAAGGCAGCAAAACACTTTAAGTATGTTATTCTGACCTACGTACAAATCGCAGGTGTTTAAAATGTCTCCAACGTGAGGAAATGCTGTTGGTGACACGTTGAATCGTCAACTGGCATATTCTTTCGAAGGTTCTTACTTGCATCCTAATAGTTTTAACTAGGCATCATACACAAGTTGTTCCATGATCTTGCATTAGGAAGATTCACTCGGAGTTTTAGGATCTTTAAGAGACCTCCATAAATAAAATGCTGACGGGTTGAGATTTTACAAAGATACGAACTATGATACAGGACCTAGTCCACCAATCAATCTCCTAGGTACTGTAGAACAAAAATCAAAAGTGTATTGCGAGCCTATCATGCATTACCTTCACTATTCTTCATTTTGCCAAGGATAGATTGTAAAGATGGACTGGCAGTGCCTAATAAGCTGTTGAAAGAGTTGATAGATTTGGCTTGGAATGAAGTTTTTTGGTAGGACTATTATGAACTGTTAAGATTGTCACCAATCATACCTTTCCATATATTAATGCTAAATTGCTTTTGGTCCTTACGTAACTTGTACAAATCCATGGGGATTCTCCTATCTCCATGTGTTCCTGCTGGGGTAATTTATGATACAATATCTAGCGAAAGGTCTCTTGATGAAGCAAGATTGACGAATCACATACATTTTGTACGGGCTAATGCTGTACTCTGTAATTAAACATTTTCCCGCAGAAGAAAATCAGTAGACGAAAGACTCTGCTACATACTTTACAAGTGGCACTTATACAGTCTGTTATTGTACATGCAGTACTCCCATCAGTGTTACTGTACAGGGCTGCGGTAAGAGTAAAAAAAAATTTTTTTTTTGAGGAAATCCAACTCTGGCACCGTTAAACAAATTTTTTAAGTTAAACAAATTTTTTGCTCCTCCCTCCGACTCCGGAGCCTTTCTGTTACATGACTGACTTCATGCGAAAGGATTACATTTTTGGAGCTCACAAAGTGGGCTCTCTCAACTTCTTGTAAAATACTGTGCTTTATACGGTAGGTGTAGATGTAGACTCGCAAGATGTGTGCGTCTGTATGTTCCTGTATGTAACTCTAGTTGTCGCTTAGGTATGTTTATACACACTGGGGAAGAGGCACACCTTCGAAATCAGCTTCCTTAACCCCGAGGACCCCAGTGTGTATTAGTGCTGTATTAGTGCCCCTTGTAAAGTATGTAGCAGAGTCTATCGTCTACTGATTTTCTTCTGCGGGAAAATGTTCAATTACAGAGTACAGCATTAGCCCGTACAAAATGTATGTGTTTCGTCAATCTTGCTTCATCAAGAGACCTTTCGCTAGATATTCTATATGCAATCTATGTTTTGATCAATTAACTCTAATAGTCCTACACAATTTATTCTTATTATTATTAATACAATGACTATGTAAAACTAAATATTATTATTATTATCATGTCATTATTATTATTATTATTATTATTATATTATTATTATTACAGAGATGGTTTTTATTCTGCAAAGGTGAACAATTTTGTTGATTCAATAAATATGTTCCCTTTACTTCTAATTTAAATGGATATTGAAAAACATTACTCAGACACTTGTTCTATAATATATATATATATATATATATATATATATATATATATATATATATATATATATATATATATATATATATATATATATATATATATATATATATATATATATATATATATATATATATATTTCTTTCTAATGTATATATTTTTTTTCTATATATATATATATACCTGCTATATCTACATATATATATATATATATATATATATATATATATATATATATATATCTCCTATAAATTCTCTTACTCTTAAAGAAATATATATATATAATTATATATATATAACGTATATATATATATATATATATACATATATTAAGGAAATTAGATGACTGAATTTAGCTGATGAGCTAATTTTAAATAAAATTGTCTCATTATTGAGGTGTAATTGAAAACAAGTTATATTGTTGTTACTACAAGAGGTAGGGAACCCTCCTAGTCACTTTTTTCTACCTACAAACGTTTACAAGGAATGAGGAATGAGATATAAAGGAGAATTCTAGAAGAAACAAGTAACAAGAAAGGAATTTTTAAAAATTGCTCCTTTGAATGTAAGAGGTGCGAATGATGAGGACAAGAGAGAAGAGATAGGGTTAGTATGCAAAGAGAGGGGACTGGATATATGTGCTTTGAGTGAGACTAAACTAAAAGGTAAAAGAGAAGAAAGTTTTGGAAGCTACAAGGGTGAACGAAAGAGTCAGAACTAGAGAAATTGTGGCAATAATTATGAAAAAAGAACGGTGGAGATTATGTGAAGGAAAGTAAATTAATTTGCTCAAGGTTAATGTGGGTAATGATGAAATTGATGAATGAAAATTGGATATTTTTAAGTGCATATGTACTTGAAAAGAAAACTATTTAGGAACTAATTTCTCCAGCTGTACCTTTAAATGATAGTGCAGTAGATTTAAGGGAATTGTTTTGGGAAGAACTAAACAATTGTTTGGGTAGTTTTAATTGTAACGATAAAGTGTGCTTGTTAGGAGATTTAAATGGAAAGGTGGGTGATGTAACAGTTAAAGGAATAATTTGCCCTTTTGAAGTAGGTAGAGTAAGAGTGAAAATAGGGAAAAGATATTAGAATTATGTGCTGCTAGAGATATGATGATAGGAAACGCATAGTTTAATAAAAGAAGTGTTCACAAATATACATGGGTTAGTGAAATGACCGGTGATCGAGCTCTGCTTGACTATTTTTGTGGATAAACAAATAGAGAAAGTTTGTTGGATTCTAACGTCTTGAGAGGAGAAGCTGGGAGTATATCCGATCATTATTTGGTAAGAACAAAATTAAGGGTGAAAGGAGGGTGGAAGAAATTAACCGGAATTTGGGAGGAGCGTAGAAATTACAAGAGTTGAGAAATTAGAAAATGAAGAATATTCACTAAAATACAAAAGGTTATTAGAAGAAAAACGGGGAATAATAAAAGAAAAAGAGACAGACAGAAGAAGTACAGGAAGAGTAGAATCATTTTAAGAAAACAATAGTGTTGATTACAAGGCAAATTTGTAGCGTAAAAAAGATTGGTGGGAAAAGTAAAAAGAAAGGTAGTGAATGATGGGGTGAAGAATTGGGGGTTGCTATTAAAAGGAAAAAAGAAGTTTTTGCAAAACATTTATCTTCTAATAGCCAGGAAACATGGAGGAGTACAAGAGGGTGCGAAATGAAGTTAAAAGGAAAGTAAAAGCTGCAACTCCGATTCCTACTTGGACTCCTACTACTTCGATTCCTACTTGGACATTCCTACTCCGGCTCCTCAAGTTTTGTGTAGATCATCCATTTATTATGCCACATCTACTCTGTGTGGGTCACATTCCCACAAGTGAATTAGAACAAAAATGTTGTAGATATGATATGCATTCAAAAATCTATCGATCTGTTGAATGAAAGAATTGAAATTCACACCGTGGTTTATAATAACAACATTTGTTTCATATTTGTTTGGCAATTATTTACAAAATCGAAATAATTTGCAGTTGACAATAGGTTATATTAGTCCACAATTGGTTATATTAGTGCACAATTGGTTGTATTAGTACACAATTGGTTATATTAGTGCACAATAGGTTATTTCAGTGCACAATTGGTTAAATTAGTGCACCAATGGCTATATTAGTGCACAATTGGTTACATTAATGCACAATTGGTTATATTAATGCACAAATGATTATATTAGTACACAATAGGTTATATTAGTACATAATAGTTTATTTTTGCTTGTGACAAAAAAGAAGTGAAGTGGTTAATACAATTTAATAATAGTGATGTGTTTGTATAAAATATAAGTATATTTATTATTTTCTCTTATTACAGAAGAACAGTAATTGTATTAAGATAAAAAAGGAGGTTGTAACCTTATTAAAAATTTCCAAAATGACAGAAAGACTCAACTGCAGTGGTTATATTATTTGTGCGCCTTTGAACAAAGATGCACTCATCTTTGTTCTATTACAAGGAATAAAATAACAATTTTATCGTAAAAATTTTAAAATCTCAAGAATAAGTTAAGGGTTTAACCCATTAATGGTTTCAATAAAACAATTGTAGAATATTAGGAATAATCAACTAGATATAATAAAACTTTGGTGGTTTTAGCAGCATCAGTCAACTTCTACAGGTGAGCTATTGGTGTTTCTTATCAGTGAAATTTAGTCAAATTGGTAGCAGTGCGAAGTTCGAAAGCTGAAGTGTAGGAGAGGGACAAGAACAGGATGCCTAAAGTTTTGAGGAGCAGAAAGGGAGAATTTTGAAGAATGGAAGGAAAAGTAAACATGGTTACTTATAGAGAAAGAATATGTGAGGTACCCAGGATTGGAAATTAAATAAAGAGGAGGAGGAAAAAGCCTCATAAGAAGGAAGGGCGGGAGGGAAAGGATTTTATAATAGAAAAATTGGGATTACGATACAGTAAAGAGCATAGGTAGAGGTTATGAAGAAAAAGATGGAGAATATTCTACAGAAGAAAAGTTTTAAAATTATGCATAGGAATGTCAAAAAGATATGGTTGGAAATGCAAAACAATGGATATTAAGACAGCATACCTGCAAGGAAATAAACTGGAAAGAGCAATATACTGTATCACCTTCAAAAGAAGCGAGAAGAGATAAAATATGGAAATTAAAGAAGGTAGTTTATGGATTGAAAGATGCAGCTAATGTTTGG
>JABUQX010113255.1:0-41097 GCA_015478945.1 Trachelipus rathkii
CGGAGTACTATCAGAGTCTCGCGTTTTGAATGAAATATCACCCCCGAAGCGCGGTTTATATCGTGGATAATAATTTTTGAAAAACGTAAATATTTTTAAATTTTATTTTAATTTTTAAATTTTTTATTTTCAATTTTAAATACAATTATTAAAAAAATGTATTGAATTAACGATTTATCGCTCTTTCCTTGTGCGACATGACATAAAACGGGATTTTAAAATTCAAAACTTTATAAAATATAAAGCTTCGGCTTTTTTTTTTTTAATAAAAAAATAGCGCATCGATTAATTTTTAGTTATAAAGGTGAAACCTTCAGAACTTTTAGTTCCATTCCTCTATCGCCTAAAATTACGACCCACTAACAGTTAATTAGATAATTCCGCAAAAATGACGAGCCTATCGATTATATTATTAATATTTTTCCTTCAATCAACCTTGGGCTCGGACGCCACCAGCGAAATTGAAAGGAGAGAAGTTTGCAGTAATGTATACTCCTATTACCGCGGTGGAGTGCTTCTCAATAATTTAACGAGCAAACATGGCCGTTTTAAAAAAAATTATATCGGAGGAATGCAAACAAAATTCGTCGACGAGACTGGTATTTAGTTTGAAAAAACACGAGGTTCGTCCCGATTATTATATGGAAAACTTCGACTTTATAAATGTTGAAATGCGCGACAGTGAAATCATTTATATGATCTTCGATAACAAAACGCTATACGTTGGACTAGAAGGAACATTCGATCCGTATCGTTTTGGGGTGGTGCACACAGAATGCGGTCAAACTGGGCGAGGAGATATCGTCGACGGCCGCCAAGATTGTGTCGTTTACCATATCAGCGCGCCGCCGACTTATATCGACAAAGTTCGGACAAACGGTCGTGCTTAATTTTAATGACCTATGCACACACCGATACAATTTCCTGAATCCCAGGGGGTAGTGCGTGGACATCTGCGTCTTAGCGAGCGAGGAAGAAGCCAATTTGCTGTTTAAAACATTTCTTTATGTCGATCTCCTAAGACATGTTTCTAAAAGGGTGTGATACGAAACGAAGTTAAAAATTACGTGAGTTTGTCGGTTTCCATCTTAAATTTCAAATTACAAAAATATCAAGTTCGATACGAAAAATAGGAATATTACGAAATTTATTTTGTTGTAAAAAAAGTGATTTTTCAGAAGGAAAACTATACGTTCGAATCAATCAGTGAAATCTTCACTTTACGCGAGTATTTCCTCTGTACATGTATAAAATTTCGTACAAAAAAATAGAAATATTACGCGAGATTTCATAATTATATCGAAAAAAGTGATGATTTTTTTAGAAGGAAAAACTAAACAATCGAATAAAGAAGTGAAATTTCCACGTGAAGGTTACCTTTTTGGACGAATAAAAATCCCCCCTAAAAAAGATTGAAAATCTTACGCGAGAATTTCGTTTTATCTCAAATAATTTCCACGCGGGGTTTGTTTTAATGCGCGAGAGAATCGTTTATCTTTTAACCAAACCGCAAGTTTCGTACGAAAAATATAAATATTACGCGAGTTTTTTATTACATCGTAGAAAAAGTTATTTTTTAGAAGAAAACTAGAAGTTCGATTAAATCGGTGGAATTCCACGCGAGGTTTTCCTTTTTTGGCGGTAAAAAATCACCAGAGGACTCGATCGAAAATCTAACGCGAGGTTTTAGTTTTTTCGGAAATAATTTCTACGCGAGGTTCGTTTTAATGCGCGCGAGAATCGTTTCTTTTTCTTTAACAAAAACCGCAAAGTTCGTACGAAAAATAGCAATTTTATAGGCATTTTATTTTTTTATCGTAGAAAAAGTTTTTTTTAAGGAAAACTATACGTTTAGGTAAATTAATGAAATTTCCACGCGAAGTTTTCCTTTTTTTCGTATAAAAAATCCTAAAACTCGATTGAAAATCTCACGCGAGGTTTTCGTTTTTTCGCAAATAATCTCCACGAAGGGTTCGTTTTAAGGCGCACGAGAATCGTTTCTTTTTCTTTAACAAAACCGCGAGTTTCGTACGAAAAATAGCAATTTCACACGAATTTTATATTTTTTCGTATAAAAAGTGCTTTTTTTTAAGGAAAACTATACGTTGAGTTAAATTAATGGAATTTCGACGCGAGGTTTTAGTTTTTTTTGCGTATAACATTCTACCGAGGACTCGAAGGAAAACCTCACGGGAGGTTTTCGTTTTTTTGCAAACACTTTTTACGCGGGGTTTGTTTTAATACGCGTAAATATCGTTTCTTTTTTTTAACTAAACCATTATTTCGTACAAAATAAAAGGAATTTTTAATACGCATTTTCATTATTTCACCGTAGAAAAGTGCCTTTTTTTTTAATGGAAAAACATACGTTGGTCGTAAGTTAAGTGAAAATTCCACGCGAGGTTGTTTTTCCTTTTTTTTGCGTACTAAAATCCCCGAAGACTCGAAGGAAAATCTCACGCGAGGTTTTCGTTTTTTTGCAAACACTTTTCAAGCGGGGTTTGTTTTAATACGCGTGAATATCGTTTCTTTTTGAACTGAACCGCCTATTTCGTACGAAAAATAGGAATTTTATACGCATTTTATATTTCATCGTAGAAAAAGTGCCTTTTTTTAAGGAAAACTATACGTTGGCGTAAGTTAATGAAATTTCCACGCGAGGTTTTCCTTTTTTTGGCGTATAAAAATCCCCCGAAGACTCGAAGGTAAATCTCACGCGAGGTTTTCGTTTTTTTGCAAACACTTTTCACGCGGGGTTTGTTTTAATACGCGTGAATATCGTTTCTTTTTTAACTGAACCGCCTATTTCGCACGAAAATTATGAATTTTATACGACTTTTATATTTCATCGTAGAAAAAGTGCTTTTTTTAAGGAAAACTATACGTAGGCGTAAGTTAATGAAATTTCCACGCGAGGTTTTCCTTTTCTGGCGTATAAAAATCCCCCGAAGTCTCGAAGGTAAATCTCACGCGAGGTTTTCGTTTTTTTGCAAACACTTTTCCCGCGGGGTTTGTTTTAATACGCGTGAATATCGTTTCTTTTTTAACTGAACCGCCTATTTCGTACGAAAAATAGGAATTTTATACGCATTTTATATTTCATCGTAGAAAAAGTGCCTTTTTTAAGGAAAACTATACGTCGGCGTAAGTTAATGAAATTTCCACGCGAGGTTTTCCTTTTTTGGCGTATAAAAATCCCCCGAAGACTCGAAGGTAAATCTCACGCGAGGTTTTCGTTTTTTTGCAAACACTTTTCACGCGGGGTTTGTTTTAAAACGCGTGAAAATCGTTTCTTTTTTAACAAACCGCAGGTTTCGTACGAAAAACACACCTTTTGCACGATTTATTATATTTTTTCGTATGAAAAGTGCCTTTTTTATGTAAAACTATACGTTGGCATAAATTAATGAACTTTCCACGTGAGAATCGGTTTAGCACGCGTATAAAAAATGTCGAAAGACAAAAAACACAAAACCTACGTATAATTTATCGCTCGTGAATTTTGGTGAATTCGACGAAAGAAAACAAACTATACGTTTTAAACCGAACCTGCAAAAATAATTACGTAGGTTTTGGTCGTTTGCGCGTAAAAAGAGTGTTTTTCGTAAATTTTGGTATGCTAACCTAACTAACCTAACTAACCTAACCTAACCTAACCTAACCGTAACCTAACGCTAACCAACCTAAACCTATACCTAACTACCTAACCTAACTAACCTAACCTAACCTAACCATTAAAACTAACCTAACCTAACCTAACCTAACCTAACTACCTAACCTAACCCTAACTAACCTAACCTAAACCTAACTTAACCCTAATCTAACATAACCTAACCTAACCTAACCTACCTAACCTAACCTTAACTAACTAACCTAACCTAACCAACGTAACCTAACCTAACCTAAACCTAACCTAACCTAACCTGAACTAACCTAACTATACTAACTAAGCCTAACCTAACCTAACCTAACCTATAACCTAACTAAACTAACCTAACCTACCCTAACTAACCTACCTAACCTAACCTAACCCTAACCTAAACCTAACCTAACTTATAACCTAAACCTAAGCCTAACCTAACCTAACTAAGCCTAACCTAACCTAACGCTAACCTAACCTAAACCTATACCTAGACCTAACCTAACCTAACCTAACCTAACTAGACCTAAAACCTAACCTAACTAACCTAACTAACCTAACCTAAACCTAACCTAACCTAACCTAAACCTAACCTACACCTAACCTAACCTAACCAACTTAACCTAACGCACCTAACCTAACCTAATAGCCTAACCTAACTAACCTGAACTAACCTAACCTAACCTACTACCTAACCTAACTAACCTAACTAACCTAACCTAACTAACCTAACCTAAACCTAACCTACCTACACCTAACCTTAACCTAACCTAACTAACCTAAACCTAACCTAAACCTAACCTAACCTAAACCCTATACCTAACCTAACTAACTAACCTAACCTAACGTAAACTAACCTAACCTTAACGTAGACCTAACCTATACCTAACCTAGGACCTAACTAACCTAAACCTAACTAACCTAACCTAACCTAACCTAACCTAACCTAACCTAACCTAACCTAACCTAACCTAACCTAACCTAACCTAACCTAACCTAACCTAACCTAACCTAACCTAACCTAACCTAACCTAACCTAAGTTCACTGACGTTTTTTTCTACGCAAAATTGGTTTTTAACTCTTTTTCGCATGCTTTTTAACTCTTTTTCTACATTTTTGCGTAAAAAAACTGTTTTTCGTCATAACTGTAACTATACGAAACGACATTTTATACGCAAAAATTGCAGAAAATCACGTAGGTTTTGTTCCAATTAGAAAAAAAACACACAAAAAATACGCAAAATTTAAAAAACGTAGGTTAACTTTATAGCCCTTAAAAATTGGTCGTAGAGTACGTTTTGCCTCCCGCGGATACTAGAAACGTGTCCTACGCTCGTGGGTGACGTGCTATTAGACTCGTTCTTGATATTATGGTACGAAAAAGAAGAAATACCTCACGTAAGTTAGGTTTCTTACTAAAATAAAGAAAATCAAACGCACGAAACCCGCGTGAAAACTGTTTGCGAATAATAAAATCAAGTTTTCACGTCATATAAATATCAAAATTTTGTAAACGATATCTCGCGTAAGATTAACCTAACCTAACCTAACCTAACCTAAGCATTAAACCTATATCTACGTGAGATAATTATTTTTTTTTGTAATACAAAAACCTTACTCGTGTTAGGTTTCAAAACTCCATAGTGAAAATCTCGCGTAGATATTCATAAAAGATATTTCGCGTAAGAAATATTCTATGCAGGATTAGCGTATATCTACGTTGGTTAAGGATTCTTTTTGTAAATACCTCACGTAAATTATGTTTCAAAGTTATACATCCAAAATCACACGTAAATATTGTTATATAGTTTTCCGAACGAAACCCACGTGGGATTTATATTTGTAGAAAAATAAATGAATTTTAACGTCAAAAAAGTTTTTAATATTTGAAAACAGATATCTCGCGCGAGGTTTATCCTATAAAGAATTAAGCTTATACCTACGTGAGTTAAAGATTCTTTTTGTAAATGCAAAAATCTCACGTATAGTAAATTTCGAAGTCATATAACCAAATCTCACGTGAATATTGTTATATATAGTTTCCGCACGAATCCCACGTGAGAATTATGTTTATACCCAATAAACCAATTTCAACGTCAAAAAAAGTATCAAACCTTTATAAAAGATATCTCGCGTAAGATTTATTTTATGGAGGATTTAGAGTATATATACGTGAATAAGGATTCTTTTTGTAAGCACAAAAACTTCACGTAAATTAAGTTTCAAAGTTATGTATCCAAAATCACACGTAAATATTGTTATATAGTTTTCGGCACGAAACCCACGTGGGATTTATATTTGCAAAAAATAAACCAATTTTAACGTCAAAAAAGTATCAAAATTTAATAAAAGAAATCTCGCGCGAGGTTTATCCTATGAAGAATTAAGCGTATATCCACGTGAGGTAAAAGTTGTTTTTGTAATACAAAAATCTCACGTAAAGTAAATTTCAAAGTTACTTAACCAAAATCTAACGTGAAAATTGGTATATAGTTTGCACACGAAACCTACGTGGGAATTATGTTTATAACCAATAAACCAATATCAACGTCAAAAAAGTATCAAAATTTCATAAAAGATATCTCGCGCGAGGTATATCCAATGAAGAATTAAGCGTATATCTACGTGAAGTAAAAGTTCTTTATGTAAATACAAAAATCTCACGTAAAGTAAATTTCAAAGTTACGTAACCAAAATCTCACGTGAATATTTTTATATAGTTTTCACACGAAACCCACGTGGGAATTATGTTTATAACCAATAAACCAATTTCAACGTCAAAAAAGTGTCAAACCTTCATAAAAGAAATCTCGCGCGAGTTCTCCTATGAAGAGTTAAGCGTATATCTACGTGAAGTAAAAGTTCTTTTTGCAAATACATAAATCTCACGTAAAGTAAATTTCAAAGTTACGTAACCAAAATCTCACGTGAATATTGTTATATAGTTTCCGCACGAAACCCACGTGGGAATTATGTTTATACCCAATAAACCAATTTCAACGTCAAAAAAGTATCAAACCTTATAAAAGATATTCCGCGTAAGATTTATTCTATGGTGGATTTAGCGTATATCTACGTGGTTAAGGTTTCTCTTTGTAAGCACAAAAACTTCACGTAAATTAAATTTCAAAGTTATGTATCCAAAATCACACGTAAATATATTGTTATATAGTTTTCTGCACGAAACTCACGTGGGATTTATATTTGCAAAAAAATAAACCAATTTTAACGTCAAAAAAGTATCAAAATTTAATAAAAGGAATCTCGCGCGAGGTTTATCCTATGAAGAATTAAGCGTATCTACGTGAAGTAAAAGTTCTTTATGTAAATACAAAAATCTCACGTAAAGTAAATTTCAAAGTTACTTAACCAAAATATCACGTGAAAATTGTTATATAGTTTCAGCACGAAACCTACGTGGGAATTATGTTTATAACCAATAAACCAATTTCAACGTCAAAAAAGTATCAAAATTTCATAAAAGATATCTCGCGCGAGGTTTATCCTATGAAGATTTAAGCGTATATCTACGTGAGGTAAAAGTTCTTTTTGTAAATACAAAAATCTCACGTAAAGTATATTTCAAACTTATGTAACCAAAATCTCACGTGAATATTGTTATGTAGTTTCCACACGAAACCCACGTGGGAATTATGTTTATAACCAATAAACCAATTTTAACGTAAAAAAAAGTATATCAAAATTTCCTAAAAGATATCTCGCGCGAGGTTTATCCTATGAAGAATTAGGCGTATATCTACGTGAGGTAAAAGTTCTTTTTGTAAATACAAAAATCTCACGTAAAGTATATTTCAAAGTTATGTAACCAAAATCTCACGTGAATATTGTTATATAGTTTCCACACGAAACCCACGTGGGAATTATGTTTATAAAAAATAAACCAATTTCAACGTCAAAAAAGTATCAAACCTTCATAAAAGATATTCCGCGTAAGATTTATTCTATGGTGGATTTAGCGTATATCTACGTGGTTAAGGTTTCTTTTTGTAAACACAAAACCTCACGTAAATTACACGTAGATATTGTTATATAATTTTCAGCGCTAAACCCACGTGGGATTTATATTTGCACAAAAATAAACCGTTTTTAACGTCAAAAAAGTATCAAAATTTTATAAATGATATCTCGCGCGAGCTTTATCCTATGAAGAATGAAGCGTATATGTACGTGAGTTAAAGATTCTTTTTGTAAATACAAAAAATCTCAAGTAAAGTAAATTTCAAAGTTACCTAACCGAAATCTCACGTGAATATTGTTATATATAGTTTCCGCACGAAACCCACGTGGGAATTGTGTTTATAACCAATAAACCAATTTCAACGTCAAAAAAGTATCAAAATTGCGTATAATATATCTCACGTAAGATTTATCCAATGGAGTATTTAGAGTATATCTACGTGAGTTAGGGTTTCTTTTTGTAAATGCGAAAATCTCACGTAAATTAGGTTTCAAAGTTATGTAACCAAAATCTCACGTGAATATTGTTATGTAGTTTATACATGAAACCCACGTGGGAATTGTGTTTAAAACCAATAAACCAATTTTAACGTAAAAAAAAGTATCAAAATTTCCTAAAAGATATCTCGCGCGAGGTTTATCCTATGAAGAATTAAGCGTATATCTACGTGAGGTAAAAGCTCTTTTTTAAATACAAAAATCTCACGTAAAGTAAATTTCAAAGTTATGTAACCAAAATCTCACGTGAATATTGTTATATAGTTTCCACACGAAACACACGTGGGAATTATGTTTATAACCAATAAACCAAATATAACGTCAAAAAAATATCAAAATTTCATAAATGATATCTCGCGTAAGATTTATACCATGGAGCATTTAGCCTATATCTAGGTGAGTTAAGGATTCTTTTTGTTGTATAGTTTCCGCACGAAACCGACGTGGGAATTATGTTTATATTCAATAAACCGATTCTAACGTCAAAAAAGTATCAAAATTTCATAAATGATATCTCGCGTAAGGTTAATACCATGGAGCATTTAGCCTATATCTGCGTGAGTTAAAGATTCTTTTTGTAAATACAAAAAACCCACGTAAATTATGTTTCAATGTTTTATAACCGAAACCTCACGTTAATATTGGTATATAGTTTCAGCACGAAACCTACGTGGGAATTATGTTTATAACCGATAAACCAATTTTGATGTCGAAAAAAGTATCAAAATTTCGTAAAAATTACGTGAGTTAAATTTCAATGTTCCATAGCGAAAATCTCGCGCAAAGATTTTATCGTTTAGATTCAACGGTAAACCTACGTGATATTTATTTTTGGTCTCAAAAGAAAATAATTTATACATCGAAAAAGGTATCAAAATATAATAAACGATATTTCACGTTAGTTTTTTAATAAGCGTATATTTCGACACGAAACTCACGTGAAAATTGTTTGTAAAATATTAAACAAATTTTACGTAAAAAAAGTGTCAGAATTTTTGGTAAAAACAAATAACTATAGAGATAGTTTTTTATTCAACATATATAATAGGATAGATAGATAGAATAAAAATGTTTATCAAAAAAAAAAAAATTTGTAGTTTAAGTTATTCTCGCTTTTTCCAAGATCAAATCTGCGAGCATCTTCTCTTCTTGAGGGTGGCTGTGACCGTAAATCTCGTCGTGATCTCTCATGATCGAAGACACGCTAGGATACTCGGCTCGGTAATCGTAAATTTCTTCTCTTTGCATTTTTTCTTCGTTTCTACACAAATCGGAGCGAGGTTTAGGTTTTCGATTAGGAAAGTTCACGGGAGTAGCGACAGATTCCCCGCTCGTTTTCATTACCTCGTCGATATTGTAATATTCTCGACACTCATCCCCACTGTATTTTCGACGCCCATCGAGTTTTTTATTCCGCTGCTTCTTTTTAGGCTTTGCTTCGGATGGTCCGATCGAACTTGGTTCAAAAAACTCTTCATCCGATGGAGGGTGAACATTTATGAATGGCGCGTGATGAGGAATCTTGAGATCGACGTGGCCTATATCGCCCACTGCGGGTTTATTATGACGCGCCTTCTTCAATTCTTTTCTTTTCATTAATGTTGGAGGAGAGGCGTCCAGGCTTTCTTTATTAACTCGAAAATCGAATGGGGTTGAACGAGAGGCAAAAAGCCCTTCCGAAGCTCTTTCGATTTCGTATTCCCTTCTTTTGTCAAGGTATGAAGCGATGTGCTCCGAGGTTGGGAGATCAAGAGGGTATAAATTATCAATCGTAGGTTTATTTTCACCCCAAATATTCTTCGATTCCTTTTTTTTAATTAACGTTGATGACGAAAAGGTATTGGGATCTTCGTTGTCAGCTCCATAATCGGACGGGGTTGAACGAGCGGACCAAATCCCTTCCGAAGCTGTTGGGGCTGGGATATTATCTCTCCCCAAGTAGAATGGGGTAAGATCGACGGTTTCGCTTTGAATAGGAGACGGTGTCCAATTGCCCATCGGAGGTTCCTGTCGATGGAAAATATTCAATTCCTTCTTTTTATTCAATTTAGTCGAAAAGGCATCCTGGTCTTTACGTTTAGCTTTTACCTTTTTTACCTCAAAACTAGAAAGGTAATGCTCCATGGCTTTAGTTGGTGAAAAATTATTAACATCGGTGATAGTTTTTATACTACACGCTTCAGGTGTATTTTTAATGGGGGTTAATACTTTCTTCTTTAATCCCTTCTTTTTATTTGATGTTTTTGAAAGCGCATCCGAGTCTGCATTATTACCTCGACGATCTAAATTCTTATACCCTTTATTAACACTAGAAAGATCCATTGTAGAGTGATTGATAAACTCGATCGAGGCAACCTTTTTATAGAGCGTGGTGACGTATTGATATTTGAATTCAAATATTAAAAAAATAATATTCTTAATTAATAATTTGGCAAAAAAAATTCCACAAACGTACAAACACCCCCACACTCATATATGACGTCAATAAATATATTCCCTTTGAGAGTACAAAAATTTAACGTGAAATAAGTTTCATAAGCTAATGTAACTAATTTATTTTCGTATTAAAGCAGCTTTACCTATTCTTATCTGAATTACGTTTTATATAGTAACTTAATTTTTCAGAACGTTTGCTTAACTCAGTGTCGTTTTATCCCTAATCATATCTGCCAATTGTAACTAGGACGTCCATTGGCCAGCAGAAACCTCGCATAAAGAACACTCGTTACTATTTAGCTATAGCATATCCCTATTTGTTTTAAAAAAAGTAGGTTGAAACAGGAAATTAAAAAAGCTTCATTGAATGTTTTTTATTATAAAAATAGAAATGTAAATTTAAAATAAAATTTTATTTTTAATTAATAAAGATTAATAAAAATTACATAATTTGGTCGCGAACATCCCTTCTTCCGACAAGAAACTATTTCTTGCGAGTCGGCTTCAATTGTTTTTTTAAATTTTTTCTCATTTCCGTATTTAGAGATTTGATGTGCGATTTTATGGTGCTTTTTATTCTATTGATCACGACTCCATTATCAAATCCTAGTACATGTGAATAAAATTTTATAGTACTTGGGGTTATGTGTTTCCTTACACACCCCGCTGAGATTTTGTCATTTTTCCTTTCGATCTCGTTCTTAAAAATCATGAAGAAAAGGTTCCTCTCTCCATTGCTGAATAGTTTCTTCTTTTCCAGTGGTTCTTTGTTTCTCAAATCCATCAAAGCTTTGGTCTGAGAGTCCGCTTCAATAAGAACGAAATCATTCATCTCCTCAACGTTCATCCTCATTTTTTTTTTGGAACTGATGGGTTGTTCACTATTCTCTATAAAAAGTAATAAATCCATTAGTGAATATTAAAAAAAATCATATAATGTTTTTATATAAAATATTTTACGGAAATATTTATTTTACCTCTTAATTCTGTATTCATTTCTTGTTCGTCATCGTCATCGTCATCGTCATCGTCGTCGTCATCGCCACCGGATTCGAGAAAGTGCACATGATGATAAAAATCGTGTATTCCGCTCGCAGAAGAAGAAACATGGGGGTGTGGAGTAGAGGTTGAAGGTAGTTGCGGTATTTCTTTCAATAGTGAATCGTCTTTTGTCGTCATATCTAAACAGAGGAAAAATCAATATATTAATACAATATATATATATATTATATATTATTTATTTATTTATTATTTCATTTATTTATTTATTATTTATTTTTATTTTCCACTATTAATTTTAAAAAATCCGTTTTATCTCAAGTGCGAAAATCTAAAAAAAATTTCATAGAAAAATAAATAATAATAATTCACAAAAAATTATATATATATATACTAATATTATATTTATATACTATATATATATATATATATATATATATATATATATATATATATATACTATATATATATATATATTATATATATATATAATATATATATATATATATATATATATATATATATATATATATATATATATATCTGTGAAAATAAAAAACAAAATACTCGTCTTTATCTTTATCTCTATTATCTTCCCCTATATTTTGTATGACCACATTATCGTAGTAAGAGAGAGAGGGGTGGCAGGAAATTGATTCACTCGATTCGTCGGGTGTTTTCTGGAGTTGATGACCCCGCTGTTCTTCATTTTCAGAGTCTCCGCTTTGTTTCCGTTTTTGCTTCCGTTCACTTCTGGGTATTTCCTTTTGCGGTGTTTGATTTTTTTCAACTAATGTTTTTCTTAGAATAGCTTGTTTGATTTTCGAACGATTACCAGATCTCGGGGGAATATCGGGTGATGTAAATTCAACTCGTTCTTGTTCTTTATCTTCCTCCTTTTCAACACCCTCTGCATCGCGTCCCTCTCCGACTTCTTGAACGGATGACTCATCGGAAGATTCGTCGAGTTTTTCACCAGGTGCTTTATCGGCATCCTCCTCCTCCTCCTCCTCTCGTTCGGGTGACTCGTCTGGAGCTTTACCAGCCTCCTCTTCGGAAGACTCGTCCTGCGCATTATCTAGCGCCTTATCGGTTTCGTATCTGGATGAAACTTCGTCGGGTAAAATCTGATCGGATGCTTTGGCTGGCGCGTCAACGTGAACTTCGACGAGCGTCGGACTATCGGGTGACTTTTCACGACGCGCGGCAGAATCATCATCGGGCTCCTTTTCGTCTTCCCACTGCAGTTTTCCTCCCGTTTCGCTCTCTTCTCCGCCATCTATTTTAAAGTTGTTTGAAAATTGTAGTAGAAGACTTCCTTTTTTGGTTTCTAGATACGCGTCGGCCAGGGTTACGGTGCTTATGGTAGCGTTGTAATATTTCTCTGCCGTATTTTCGTGATGATACATTAATCGGGCGACGTTTTTCCGAAGCTTCGGTTGATGAACCGCCGTTTCTGTAGTCGTGCCTTTTCTGTTGAACGTGGTGGTAAATTGCTTCTGCAAATCGCACATTTTCGTTAATTTTTTCATGGCGTTGCCTAGCGCTTGAGTCGTGAAAGGGCCCCCCTGATAATTTAAAAACAACATTTTCTGAGGATCGAAGAAATCCGCTCTTTTTGGCGTCCTCGTGGATTCTTCTAATTCGTCGTTTCCTTCTTCAAACGCGTTCTCGGTGGCCGCCCATTCTCGCCTCGCCTCCAGAAACGTCGGTCTCACGTAGGTCACGTAAGCGTCCAGGGCGATTTTCAATGTGTGAGTTAACATGATTGTTGCGTCCCCGTACATATTTTGAGTTTTGTGTTTCTCGCAGTTTAAGATGTAAAGATTTTTGAGTTCGTCCTGATTCGAAGAACCGGCTGCGGAGCTTTCGACATCGGCGCCCACGATTTCGCTCACAGTTTGTATTTTTTTTATATTGTGGTACTCCTCCATCGTCAGATTGCATATGATGCCGGACCTCCCCGAGGAAGCGGCCAGAAGTAAAAAAATTACGATGTTTCTTTGTATGGCTGGTGTGTACATCTTTGAGTTAATCATCCCGTTGACGAGATTCTTCATTCCGGCGTGGAAAAAATTATGTCTGATCACCTTATCGATATCTTCACAGAAAATCATTTTTGTAACATCCTTCTTTTCTTTTCTCTGTTGGAACGCCGCTTTAGAGTTAGCTAACTGGTGTTTGAAATAAGGAATTTCGGTGGCTATGAACCCCTTTAGGTATTTTTTCACGCCCGATTGAATTTGTTTCAGCTTCATCATCTGTTTCAAAAATTTTACGAAATCCTCGATTTTCATGGTCATGGTGTTCGGCGAAAGCGTGGTCTTTTTCGACCACTCCATTAGTAGAGATAAATATTTTTGACCGTGCTCGTACGTCGTCATACCCAACAGGTGATATTGAAGATTGGCCGCTTTTTTGGGAGAAAATGGAGTATGTGGATTTAACCGCAGTGCGGAAAATACATCGATAATATTTTTTTCGACATTTTGAAACCTCAGCAAGATCCTTTCGTATAACGCCGTATTGTTCTTTAAAAAGGACTTATATTTTGTTATCAAATTATTTTCTATTATCTGGTGGTGTTCTACCCATGAGGACGATATTTTGTTTTTACTTTTTTCGATTTTAAATTCATTCCCGTCACCAACGTCGTCGCCATCATTTTTACCTTTTGATTTGTTTTGTCCCCCAATTACGGTCGGGCTAGAGTTTTTAAGCTCTCTTCGCTCTGAACGATTTAGATTGTTATGGTTTTTTCTCACGTGATTGTTCATGTTGTTAAAAATTTTATTGCATATTACGCACAAAGCCCCAACATCATTTTTATTCGATGTGTAAAAGACTACTTGCAGTTCGCATTTAATTAGTAGATCCTTCGTAGTTTTGCTAATTTTATCATGGTTTTTCGATTTCAAATGGTCTTTAAGAGATCGGTGAATGACCTATAAAAAATAAAAAAAACGTATTAGAAACGAGTTGGTTACCAATAGGAAACAATATGAACTATTTTTTGCTATCTTTCAACCCACCTTAGAGCAAAAATAACACTTAATTCCCCTGTTTTTGAACGACGTGTTTTCTTCATTTTCGGAGAATGCTCTCCCCCCATCTTCCTCCTCCGATGGTGTCCTCGTAGTAGTTGTAGGTTTCTCATTAATTCCGTCGTATATGTTGAAATAAAACTTCATCATAGATTTTTCTAAACGAAGAATATTATAATATATATATATTATATAATAGTATATATATATATATATATATATATATATATATGTATATAGTATAATATATTATATATATATTATATTATATATATATATAATAATATATATATATATTTATATTATTATATATATAATATATTATATTATATATATATATATGATAAAAATTCAATTGCCTAAATTGAAATGGTTTTAAAAAGCTGAACAAAATATTTATATCGTTTTAAATGATTTAGTAGCCAAATTAAATTTACCAAAAAAATAAACGAATATATTTTATAAATTCAAACTTACGCGTAGAGTCTTTATAGTAATAGTCATATCCTAGGTAATTGTCTTGATGTAGGATATCTTTTCCACCTTCATCGTTTGATTTAACAACGGTTTCAATCTTTTTTTTTTTATATCTTTTGACGTGAGTGGTTTCTTCTTCTTTTTCAGTTTCTGACGTCGATGAATTGGATTCACCGGCTTTCGAAGATAATTTTGAAGAATTAGAGCTATGAGAAGATGGAGATGAAATCGACTTATCACTTTCTTCCTCCTTGTGAGATTTCATATTCCTCATAAAATCGAGCAGTTTTTGCTTCTCTTTTTCGCTCAAATCTTTAAACTTTCTCCTAAATTTTTTATCCTTATCCTTAGAGCAAGAACGCGACTTCTTTTTCGATTTCATTTTTACAGTGTAATCTGAAATTTAAGCAATGAGAAAAAGACAATATAGCTAGTTTTATTATCATCTATAACATCATATTTTAAATTTAGTCCTAAAAATTTCCTATTGAAAAATTTAAAATGCATTTTATTTTATAAGGTATTAACTAACGTATTTAAAAAATAAAAAAGTTACGAGCTTAGCTTTTGCAAACAAATTCAAACGTTACAATTGAATGTGAATTTTGTATCGACAAAAATTTAAATCTAAAACAAATTTTAAGTAAAAATATAATTTATATATATATATATTATATATATATATATCTATTAATATTATATATATATATATATATATATATATAATATATATATATATATATACTATATTATCTATATATATTATATATATATATCTATATATATATATATATATATATATTATATATATATATATATATATATATATATATATATATATATTTCTCTAAATCTAATGTGTCGATGCGATTTCAAAACAGTAACTATTTTATAACGTTTTCAAAAATAAATTTATTTTCATTAACGCTATGTAAATTGACTTTCCTGAAACAAACTATGGATAAATAATATCTCTAAATAAAAAATTTAACACTGTACAAGTTGTTTTCAAAGCGTAAAAAATTAGGGAAAACGAATAATGCTAAATGAAAAGTTTTAAAAAAAATTAAACTTCGTATTTCATTATATTGAAAATTTATTTCCAAATTACCAGATATGAAAATTCTTAAGTAAATGATTTGAAACAAATATTCTCATATGCAATGCAATAACAATTTGTTTCGATTGGGTATTGTATTTTATTTTTATATTACTATTGCACAAAATTCTCAAAAAGATCATTTTCATACACATAATTTCAAGGAAAACATACCTTAAAAATTATATTTATTTGTAAACTTATATCGTGGAACTGAAAACTCATGCAAATTATTCACAGGCAAAATTTTTTACGTATATGATTTCCAAATTGCATATTTTTCTTAAAATAAACTAACCCTTACGATATTTTTGAGTAATTAAAATTTATTTTTTGTATATATAATGTAATTTGACTTTCCATCAAACAAACAATGGATAAAAAATATCTCTAAATGAAAATTTAGCCCTATACAAGTTATTTTAAAAGCCAAAAAAATTAATTTCCAAAATACCAAATATGAAAATTCTTACGTAAATGATTCAAAATTTACAACATCGTTTGAAGCGAACATTTTATTATGCATTAACGATTTTTTTCGATTGGGTATTTTATATTTATAGTTAAACTAGTTACTATATAATATTATATATATATATATATTATATACTATATATATATATATTATATAATATATATATATATATATATATATATATATTTTTTTTTTATATTGTATATTTTATATATATATATATAATATATTATATATATATATATATATATATATATATATATATAATATATATATAATAAATATATATCATATATATATTTTATTTTTATAGTTAAACTAGTTATTATATATATATATATATATATATAACATCTAATGTGTCAATGCGATTTATAAACAGTTACTATTTTAAAAAATTTTAAAATATAATTTTATTTTCATTAACATTGTGTAATTTGACTTCACATGAAACAAACAAAGGATTAAAAATATCGCTAAATTAAAATTTAACTATATACAAGTTATTTTAAAAGCGAAAAAATTAGGGAAAACGAATACCACTTAACGAAAAGTTTTAAAAAAATTCAAACTTCTTTATTCGTAGTATTAAAAATTCATTTCCAAATTACCAAATATGAAAATTCTTACGTAAAAGATTCAAAATATACAACACAATTTGAAACAAACATTCTGATACGCATTAACAATTATTTACGATTGGGTATTGTATTTTTATAGCTAAACTAGTTAATGTTACACAAAATTCTCAAAAAGATCACTTTTCATACACATAATTTAATAGAAAACATACCTTACAAATTATATATATTTGTATACTTATTTCGTAGTAATGAAAACTCATGCAAATTATTCACAGGCAAAATTTCTTACGTATATGATTTCCAAATATCATATTTTTCTTGAAATAAAACATCACCATACATAATTTTCAGATCAATATGTCAGTTGGTTTATATATATATATATATATATATATATATATAATATATATATTATAAATATATAAATAATAATATATATATATATAATATATATATATATATATATATATTATATATAATATATATATAATATATATATATATATATATAAATTTTATTTTTAACAGAAAGTTCCCCGCAAAATTTAGGCTCTTTACTAAATTGTCAGCCGGAATGCGAACTGAAAACGTTCGTCGAAGAGAGGAAAATCGATCAATCTTTTCAATTGGCAATTTAATTCTCATTCACTATTTTAAATCGAAATGCGAACTGAAAAAGTTCATCGAGGAAAAGAAAATCGATCAACTTCACCCGTTCGCAATTTAATTCACATTCACTAATTTAAATCGAAATGCGAACTGAAAAAGTTTTACGAGAGAAAAATCGATCCACCTTTTCAGTTCGCAATTTAAGGTTCATTCACTAATTTCGCAATGTAAGGCTCATTCACTAATTTCGCAAGTTAAGGCTCATTCACTAATTTAAATCGAAATGCAAACTGAAAAAGTTTTTCGAGGAGAGGAAAATCGATCCATCTTTTCAGTTCGCAATTTAAGGCTCATTCACTAATTTCGCATTTTAAGGCTCATTCACTAATTTCGCAATTTAATCGGCTCATTCACTTAATATAGATTCGATAAAATGGTCGAACTGCAAAATTTTTTTTGAGTGAGAGGAAATCAGATCCGCTATCTCATCCCTCATTCACTAATTTCACGAATTTTAGAGCTCATTCAACTAATTTTCGGCAAAGGTTTTTTTTTTTTTTAAAGGGGCTTCCCCCCCCCCATTCACTAATTTAAATCGAAATGCGAACTGAAAAAGTTTTTTGAGGAGAGGAAAATCGATCCATCTTTTCAGTTCGCAATTTAAAGGAACTCATTTCACTAATCTTAAATCGAAAATGCCGAACTGACAAAAGTTTTTCGAAGGAGAAGGAAACTCGATCACCTTTTCAGTTCGCTTTAAGGCTGCATTTCAGGCGTCAAAATTTCGCATGATTTATTAGTAAGCTATTAGATATGTAGACTACATAAATCTCAGCAATTTAGCTGATCATTCTACTAAATTACACCTATGTAACATGGGATCAGATGATCGAGCGATAAACTAAAAAAGTTTTTTGAGGAGAGGAAATCGATTCCGCTTTTCCCGATTCGCAAAATTTAAGGCTCTGATTCGACTAATTTGATAGCTCATAATATAGAGAGCTATATGGGCTAACTAATTATTTGAAGTTAAGGCATGAGCATTCATACGGACTAATATATAAATTGCGAAATATGTTAGTAATGCACACACCAAGGACATAGGCATTGCGTACATGACACAGCTGAAAAAGTTTTTTCGAGAAGCAGGAAAGAATGTGGTAACGATCAAAGCACGCTTTCAGTTCGCATTTAAGGCTCATTCCACTAATTTCGCAATTTTAAGGCTCATTCACTATAATTTCGCAATTTAAGCGCTCATTCACTAATTTCGGCAATTTAGATGCCTACATTCAACTATATAAATTCGAAATCGACGACTGAAAATTTTTTGAGGAGGGAAAATCGGATCCCTTCTCAGTTCGCAATTTAAGGCTCATTCACTAAATTTCGCAATTTAGAGCTCATTCACTAATTTGCAAGTTAAGCTCATTCTACTAATTAAATCGAAATGCGAAATGAATTCGCGTGATTTGAGCGACACTACGAGATAGTTTTCAACATAATATTCTGTCAACGCCTTAAGAATAATCTCACTAAATTTTTTATTAAAATCGTCTGCTGAATCGTTATTATCTTCCCCTCTCCTTGACGATGAGGATAAAAAAAGGAAACAGCTATTTGCCGAAATTATAAATACGACTAACGGGTCATAAAATTATTTACGTGAATGGGTTCAATTCCTTCCCATCAAAAAATAATACTTAAATATTTAATTTTAAAAACTTTTAAAATTGAATAAAGAAAATAATAAGTTTCTGCTCTTTTATTATATATTTGTTTCATATGAAATATAAAATAAAAAAATAAAAAATTGAAGAATAATAATAAATATTTTTATGAAATTTAAATTTTAATTTATCTCACCGACCGATATTTCAAATTTTTATTTCGCAGTTGTTCACTCACTATGGCATTGAATCAACCCTACGAACATCCTAAGCTGAAAACATTAGACTTACTTCGAAGCACCCTTAATAATTATCAATATGTTGTTGACATGAAAGAAAATAATTTCACGGAAAATTTTAGCTCTCTCGTTCGATTATGTCACACATCTTTGAAAAAAGATATTTCAAGTATTAACAAAATGAATAACATGCAAGAAGCCCTGCCTTTATTTTTTTGGGAAGATGGTATTAGGGAGAACTTCTTACGAAAACATAAAATTGCAATATTAAATTTAACGAGGTCTCATTTTCAGGATTTAAACAATAAATACAAACGAGACAGAAGTAGGAATTCTAGAGAGAGAACAATTCATGATTCAAAAGAATTATATGGGAACACAGAAATTTTTAAAACATTTTCTAATGATATCTACGACAATGGTTATTTACACGTCGTTAAATTACCAAAATTCGGAATAAACCCGCTACTACCTCAAAATGAAGAATTTTTAATTCAAAAAGGTGAAGTTGTTAATAATGAAGCGAGCGAAGAAAACGAATCATATTTTCTGCTAAAAGCTAATATTCCCATCACCTATAATCAGATTATTCAGCTGTGCTCAGACACCATCCAAAATATTAAAGAGAAGAAGGGGGAG
This sequence comes from Trachelipus rathkii, assembly GCA_015478945.1. Lineage (NCBI taxonomy): Eukaryota > Metazoa > Arthropoda > Malacostraca > Isopoda > Trachelipodidae > Trachelipus > Trachelipus rathkii. The sequence goes on from JABUQX010113255.1 coordinate 20,388, forward strand.
AACAGTGACCACTTTGTGAATGCAGAATACCACGAAGGGAAATATATGAAATTTTGCAAAGACAATTTCGAAAATATATTTAACTTTAGAAATAAATTTTCGGATGGGGAAATGACAATGAGAGCAAAATATTCTCCGCGTCTGTTATCTTTGGTATATTACAATGCTCTTCTATATATCGCAAATGACGATTCAAACCGAAATAATAATGAGAAACTTTTTTCCGCCACGCCAACGAACTACTTGACACTAAAATTGTATTTTTTTATGCGAATATTTTACGTCACGCCCACTACCTACATTGATGAATTACAAATGATTAAAACGTTTTTAATAAACTATTTGAGCATGACGAACATTCATCGTTTTCTTTACGATGCGTGGTTTTCTAGAGAAACGAATCAGTTCAACCACCGTAGGAAAAAAAGACCACTCAGCCTAAACATCGAAATGAATTTGCATTTTAACGAGTATTCGCGACCGTCACATCTCATTGCCTGTTCCTCCATTCTCGGCGTTTTGAAAACGTTATCCAGATCTATGAAAAGTGCTGAAATGGAACTAGTGACGTCCGAGGAGACTGATAAAGAAAAAAATAAATCTGCTGAAAAATCTATACGCGAACAGTGCCTAACCACAATTCTACTATATATAAGTCTCGTGTACGGTTTTTCATGGCAAAGGATAAAAAAACTAACTTACAGCGATATCATCAATTTAATCTTGGGTATTTCATCTAATGATACTAATCCGGATATCAGCATCCCACACGTCATGGGGCTTCCATCCATAGTGCTACATCTCTTGGGAATTCAACAAACGATAATAAACCCATTCTTGAATATCTTATGTGTGAAAAACCTAGAAGCTAAATTTAAATTTGGACCGCTTACTCAAAAATTACCACCTTCACCAAAAACCATTTTATTGAAAGACATATTTTTGAAAAACGTAAACGAGGTTATTATTGAATACTACAAAATTGAAACCATTATTCTCTATTTTATAAAACATAATTATTTCAAAAAGAGTTTTACAAGTTCAATGGACGATAAGAATGCCGATTGTGAAAATTTTTTTGAATCGCATTTTCACGACCGTGGAGAATTATATGTGAAAAGTGAGATTCGAGAAAATAAAGATGGCAAAGAAGAAAAGGAGGTGGAAAATAATAATTTTATAAAATGGCTAAACAATTCACCCCTTAATAATCTCTTTACTTTAGAAAAAATAGAATCTAATTATTATCAGTTTAATAATTTGGGCGACCTGGCTCTATCGGCAATTTACCTTTTAAAGAAGCACTTTAATTTTGATCTAAACGAAATTTGTTTCACAGAAAGTGAAATGCCTTTTTTTGAAAATGTCGTTAGAAATTTAATTATTCAGGATTACGTCACCCACGGGGGGTTCGAAATACCCGGTGGGGAAAACAATCCTGGTAAAAGAATTAAAAGTCATGAATGTGTAGCTATTAAGTCTAAAGAACCGGAATTAAAATATCCACTAACAAACCCGTTAGTTTATGACTACAAAGAGGCCGCACGCAAAACACCACTCGAAAAAATTGACAAAGTTAAGAAAAAAAAATTGTCCGAGCTAATGTGCACAAATTATTCTATCGATTCGTTGAGAATAACTTCACTCAATTTTGTATTAAGATCCTCGAGTGAAACGTTATTATCTTCTCCTTTCCTTGGTGATGCCGACAGAAATTTTAATAAAAGCATATTTAGGAATATCGTAGACGTGGTATATGAAAATTACAAAGATATGCCTCAAATATTTTTGTTGACAACGCATTTAGAAATGGTTATTTTTGAAAAGGAATTGCTGTATTACAAAACCCCCAGTCGCGAAGATGTGATAAAATATTTCATTGAAGAAGAAAGTAAAATCAATCAAGAACGGGGCATGAATTTGATAGAAAATACTCGATTTTTCATTAAATAATTAAAGATATATTTGTAACATTATAAATTTATTTACATACTAATATAAACATATCTCTTAATAATAAAATATATATTACTGTTTATTATTTTAATAATACTTTTAAATCCATTTTCGAGTCGATTGTAAGACGTTCATTTTATCTTGTGCGAGCAACGAATTGAAGTGAAATCGTAACCGATCCAAGAGGTCACCAAGGCTAAAACGAGAGTTTTTAACGCTAAATTTAATAAAGGACATCCGAGAGACGCGCCGCCGCCAACCACTTCACTCGTGGTCGAGACTTGATTTGAATACCACGGTGAAATTGGGTTTTTGGTAGTTAAACTTCTCAGAAGGATAGCGGGTGTTGTGGGTCCAATATAGTCGTGGCACATCCGGTGATATCCCGAAGACACGTTCTGAAAGAAAGTTTGGTTTTCAACGTTTCGTGTTAAATCGCAAATGCCACGGGCCGGAAACCACGCGCAATAAGGGTTTTGCGACGCTACGCACGCTCGGCAAGAGGTGGCTTTGCCGCATCTATGCAAAGGTATCGATTTCACTTCGGTGTCGGCTATAACGATCAACTTTGGGTCTCCACCGTCAGACCGTTTCGCTACCAGAAGTTTATTTATCGATACTGGGGTTTCGAATAAACGAATTTCTTCGACGATTATTGGACTGACGCGCCCTTCCTTCTCTTCAGAAGGCGCGTTAATAACCATCAACACTTTTCCATTGTCGGTCGCGACAAATACGACGTCAACAAAGGCGCCCGGGTACACCGGCACTCGAGGATCGACGGTAAGTTTTGTGAATTTATACTCGAATGAGGCTTTCATAATCAACGGTCTTCCGTGGAATGGAGAGACGAGCCCATCCATGAGAGGATGAGAGCGAATAAAATCGATATTTTCTTGGGGAAGGTCTCGGCTGTCATTCACGCAGACGCCTGGACGAGGCTCGGGAACCCCGCTATAAGGAACGGTTTTCCAGTTCGAGTCGAGACCTTTTTGCTCCTTGAAAGGACCGTCGAAGGTATCGAGAATGTCCCTCATCGAAAAAGAACAAACCGCCGACCCCGGAATAGAGTTCGGAGGTGTCGTAAAAATAGCGTATATCGCCTCATCATCGTAGCCGTCGCCGTCGCCGTGGCCGCCGTTAGCGCCCGAAATTACGTCGCTGACGGATTGTATTTCGTCGAAGTAAAAAGGGTATTCTCCCGGCGATGAACATTTGAGTCTACTTTTCAAAAACGTCGTCCAGGTTAAAACCTCTTGAAAGCGGTGGCGCCGATTTCCTCGATCGGACTTACAAACTCTCGCCACGCGAGAGTAAACTATTTTGCCGCAGTTCATGTATTCGATAGCCGTTTCACGAAAAAAGAAAAAGACGTAGTCCCCGTATTCGAAGGAGTGAACGAAATCTGGAAAATTGAGCTGTTGATAATCTTTCGAATCGGTTTTTAGGGGGTCTCTGAATATCATTGGGATCATCCCTTGAAAATCACTGACTGTCCCCGAGTAGAGGTGACCGTCCGCGAAAACGAAAGTCTAGTTATGTTTCGGGCTGAAGGGGCATCTTCCGACGCCTGAACGTTCCACGTACGCCAGTTTCCCGTCCCCACTCGTCGAATATTTTCTGCAGGCCGGCTTATAGGCGTTGGTACCACAAACGAAAAACCCTCCTCGGGTGTTTTGCGCGAACAGTCGAAAGAATTATGACATTTCCAAACGGGTGTTGCCTTTCTCACAAGCACGAGTCGCTATCCGTTTTCTTTCGAAATCCATTTCAAGTTCTGCCGCTTTTAAAAGCTCTGACAATTCGATTGATGCTAGACGTTGGAGATGTTAGTTTCTTTTCGCGTCCGAGTGAGAAAGGGAGTTCCCGTCCCTGCGCCAAAAGTGGAGAAAAAATTCGAAAGCGAGTCGGCGTGGCCGGAGAACGTGTGTTGCGAGCGAAGGCCACCCGAATGGAGCGACCAAAGTGTGGAACGCCGAGCTCCGTTGAACAGGTCCAAAGCCGCGCGGTGGTGGATTGTGGGTCTACGTAGGAAAAATGGACAGGGAAAACTAATAGTGAAAAGAACGGATGTGTAAACGGCCCGATGCGACAAAGGTCGTTGGCCGGGCCGGCCAACCCACGTGGTCTGTTGGTGGACGGCCAAGGGCGCGCCAGGAGCACCAAAAATGCGAAATCAATAACATAGGCTCCACGCGTATAATTTGATAGGAGAGGTCAAAGAAGAGAACCGTAGGAAAAAAAAAAATAAACGAAAAAAAAATACGAAAAAATTGACCTAAATAACATAGATAATTCCACAACACCCAGCAAAATAATAAACCAAAAAATGAAAAAAATTAAAAAGCGATACAAAAGCACAGGTAAGCACCTACGCGGACGCGAAGGTTCGAAATCTGCCTAACGACGTCACTTTCCAATCGCACTCTTCACGCTCATCCCTCCATCAAACTAAGCTGTCGCTCTTGAGTAATTAGGAATTCGCACACCCCTCTCGCACGCCTCATACAGTCACATCCACAGTTCTGCGAAAAAAAAAGCACCAAAACGAACCAGGCAAAAAAATAGTACGAGCCTCAAAAAAGCCAATATGAACTCCGCCCCAAACTGCCACCCCCCAAAAAGCCGAAAGACGCCTGGACAGAAACATCGACTGAAATAAACACGACGCGAATGACACATCCCCACAGCGGCCTTCGAAAACTTTAAACTGCTACGGCTCAGACAGAAAGAAAAATCATAGGCATAATCGCAGATATGAACTAATGCAACGAAGGACCTACACCACCAAGTCAGCCCAAAAAACATCAAAGAACTCCAATATATACCAAATAAAACACAAACAACGGTAAAAAATTCAAACCCGAAACACAACTAAACAACAAAAAGACCAGCCATTCACAGACCCACAAATGCAAACAAACCCCCCCGCCAAATCAAATCACATACAAAAAATAGATCAAAAATACGATATTCCCACAAAGAAAACAGAAACCCTAACAAACACAAAAAAAAAATCAAGAAAGAAAACAAGCGAAACCCGCATAAACCCCAGCCAAAACGCATGCACCAATAAAACACACTAACAACAAAATCATAACTAACCGCATCGAAGCCACAAACAAAAAATAAACTTTATCACCCCGACAAAACACAAAAGCAACACGCAAACCAACAAAACCAAAAGCAAAAAGAAAAAAAAAAATCATAAATATAATAAAAAAATAAAAAACAAAGATACAAAAAAAAAAAAAAAAATCGTCACACATTATCCAAAACTAAAAACAAAAAACAAAAATCACCACATAAAAAAAAAGAAACCAAAAAAACAAACATGGAATAAAAAAAAAACCAAACCACAAAGTCAATCCACAACCCCACAACACCGCCCCACCCAAAGAAACCAAACAAAGACAAACAGTCCAAACTGAACGAAAAAAAATACCCGACGAAAAAAAGCACGCCACCAAACCTCCAACGAAAAAAGAACCAACAGCATAAACAAAGAACCACAAAAACGCTACAACAAATACCCACAAAACAAAACGAAAACAACAAAAAAAAAACAAAAGAACAAAACACCAGAAAACAGCAAGTAAAAACAAAAATCACTAGACAAACGTGAGTGAGGAGCTTAAAACAAACAAACCAAAACCAAACAATAACAAAACAATAGAAAACACAAACAACAAAAACAAAAAAAACCCCCCAAAAAAACATATAATTAACAAAAACTATCAGCAAAAATTATTTCGGTGATACTAAATAAATCAAAAACAAAAAAAATAACGCAAAATATAAAAACAACGTAAAACAATACGAAATCAAACCAACCACACAACGCAAAAATACCAACAGCAAAGAAGACAATCAACCCACCGCACGAAACACACCCTAAAAACACCAAACAGCCACCACAATAATACAAAAACACAATCGCCACAAAAGCCAAACATCCACCGACACCAAAAAGAACAAAAAGAAAAAAAAAGAACCATCCCAAACATACAAATAAACCGAACCGACTCACCACATCTCAAAGCAAAACACAACGAAAACAACGAATACCACACACATAAACGAAAAAAAGAACCTCAACAACTCTAAACCAACAAATACCCCAACGCAATTCCCACAGAAAAAAAAAATGAATACACCCAAACATAGGCCCCAATCGCCGCACCACGCCCAACGAAAAACGAACTCCACCAACGCCAAGATAAACCATGAAAGCCATAATGCAAAAGAACAAAGAAACCCAACATCCTATGAGCAATAGGCGGCCCCTCATGCCGTGACAGGTTAAAGAAATAAACACCAAGAGAAAAAGTGTGACGTAGATTGTAATATCAACCCTACAACTGAACCGTTATGAACCACAGACAAAAAGATACAAACCCGGATTGTGTGTCGTATAGAATAGGAGATTTCATATCAAACTCTAAACTCCCCACATAAATAAATACTATATCGATAAGTATGATAAACAAAATAATACATTCATAAATATCCACAAAAAGATATTTAAAACTCCACATAACTATGACAAACACATTATATTAATTCTCTTAATAGCACTCTATAAATATCTAAAACCAACACTTTTAAAAAAAAATACATACAACTGATACAAGTATATTTATTAAATATTGCACGCTCACAAATATAAAATACTTATGTTAAAAAAAAAAAATAACATCGCAACATGTAAAATATAACCCTCAATTAGGTATAAATAATTCAGTTAAAATAAATAAAAAAAACCAAAACTACAGTATTACTATCTATAAGGCCTTAAAATATATTAATCATTCACTAATAGAATATACGTCGATATTATATACTAGATATATAAACATCCCCACGAAAAAACGGCTAGATAAGAAAATATAACGCACAATAAAAATAAATAGCGTACTACTCAAAAAAAATAAGCCCATAAACAAAAATAGCACTAACAATAGAACATATTAGTAACGAGTCATCGTACAAAATACTCCCAAACAGCGCTGATATAAAACAATCTATCAAACAACCTCCATAAACCTCGGAATATTCAACATAAAAAATATAAAACTGGAATTAATAAAACTCACAATATACATAAAAAATAAATACACTTAAATAATAATAATATAATAACTGCAAAAATAACGAAATATAACCTGCCAAAATAACCAAAAGAATCTATTATATATAATTGATAAATCAATAGCATACTCGACTAAATCAGATCGATCAAACCATATCTGATTCAACATATAATAACTCACTATAGTCTCACAGCATCAAACAAATAAACGAAACCTTACTCGATACACTACTACTCATCACTAAACATGAATTCACCTTAAAAACCGTAACCTAAAACGAATACCATAGTACTAATTAACAACGTACTAACATGAAAACAAATCAATACGACACCTCTAAAGATTCTAACTCGTACAATAAATATAAAAACTAAACACTGATACCTCACAAATCGCCATACGTAACGTAAGCCTATGTAACTAAACAACCGCAACAAGATGAAACCAACACAAAAAAAAACGTAATACGCCATCCACTCCACCATCAGCCACATCAATCCAACGCGTAGCCAAGTACAACCACAATATCATGCGAGCTGTTTTAATAAACACTCAGCAGCAATATATATTCAATTCACGATTTCAAAAAAAATAACTAAACGCCGTATAATAACCGCAACTAACTCACTTACGTACTAAACTCACGATTATCGATATATTAAATTAAAGTGAAATACAGAGTATTCGATTCAATAAATAATACTGAATAAAGTCATTATATCATACTCGTAACACCCTAATCAACTATACTACTACATATATCCAGTAAACCAATACATACCTTATAAAATATTCACGACGTAGATAGACATAATACAATATCTAAACTAATATCGAGTATCAATGACAGGCCTCACAAAACAAATAAAAAAACATAAAACTCATCTAAAAATTATACGCTCAGTATAATACAGATAGATATCAACTCACATGATATCATAAACTAACTCAATGATAATAAAATAAATCAAATACACAAAAATTAGATAAACTTATAAAACCACTAATCATACCGCTATTACTCGACTGCACTATAGACAATCTAAACTATTAAACATAGACACCAATAATACGATACGTAACAAAATTAAATCAAATATCGATCAAAAAATAATAATTACCATACAAATAAATAAACGAAAAATAACTAGTTCCAACCTAGCCGTAACGTACACGGATACCTAACGTAAGATCAAATCCACAATAATATATATACATAATATAAATAAGAATTATCAACATCAATTAGTAAGAGATAATCAGTAAAATCACCTACTCACTGATCATTCACACTTCTCATCAAAACGCGACGTAACCAACAACCACATAAAACTAATGATCAGCAAATCTCGATAGCAAATAAATATTATATATCACAAACAATACTCACTCACAATGATCCATAGTCCACAAAAAATATAAACTAGATACCGAAACCTCACACCGAACTCATCAATCACTTAACATCAACCACTAAATATAACATATATAGTATAATACCAAACGATACTAATAAAAAAGAACAAACCATCATATACTACGGCAACTCGGAATCAGCTATATATATAACGACACAATCCGAACCTACCTAAACACCACAACGACACCTTAGCGCTGACAGTAAAGAAGAAGGTTTAACACAAAGACCGTAAAAAAATAAATCAAAACCCTGTCCGTAACACTATCATAACGGTCATTTACCCTGATTCATAATCCGACATAATAATAAAAATAACGAACACTAATAGAAAAAACAAAACCCCTCACCAATCACGTAACTTACTTAACGACTAAACCTACAATACTACCTCACTCAATAACTCAATTACTCATAGCAAATAGTCTAATATACTGATGACAATTTATAAATTGCATAAGAGATTGCTAACAATGGCATGTCATCACACGCAGATCAGTATTATTCTTATACCGTACAGACCCAAACGACATGTCACATACTACCTCATATTATATATATATATATATCTATATCACGACTAATCCTAATCGAATATAACATATAATAAAGATGATATTAGACTCAGTAATACTCAAATGATAAAAAAATCATAATAACTACCCACTCAGATATCATCGCATTAACAATAACTATCAATATCTGCATTTATATGTATGAGTTGCTATTTACATTTAAAAACACGAATAATAGACTGACAATTATATCATCTATATAGACGTTAGTAGACAATTATATATAAATAATATACCAATAAGCATAATTCAATCATAATACATTTACCTCACACAAATAAAAAACATAACGTCCTAAATCTCACCGCAATCACAAGCTCACACGACATAAATCCTAATATTAACAATAAATAGATATTTATATATAAACAATATAATACGTACAAAAATAAATCTAAACCTTCAACCGACTACCATCGACTGACCCTAGACGAACTCCCTATAAACTAAATTCCTCAACAATAACACATAACATAATATATAAAAATATACACTAAATCAATGATCAGAATGACCTACCCCTGATATCAATATAAAATAGAACTTAAACAATACCCTCAGAAACCCCCTATACCGATCCACCAATAACCAATACCATACCTAATAACATATAATAAAGATCATTATAAGCACAAAGACAAAGAAAGGGAACTAAAAGAATTGTCACTAACAAATCTACTTTTTAATTGAGCTTCTTCCCGCTTTATGTTTACTGCAGGAGACTCTCGTAATTTTACCCAAATGAAACTCCAATCAACACCACATAAAATGAATGCCTACTAATCTCTAAATTTATATAAAAACACTCACCAAATCATAATACAGATATCACAAATTATACTCGCAACCTCCATCTATACCTCTACAACTATTTATATAGCAAACATAACCACAAAAACACCCATCAAACACCACCACACAACCCACACACACGATGAACACTCAATACTCATAGCACATTATATAAATATAAATAACTAACCACAATTAAAAGAAATAACGGATAATAATCACCATACACTACCGCTAACGACCCTATCTAAATACAAATTTATATAAAATCAAATACTAAAATTTCTTTAAAATAACCATATAAATAAATTATATACTATTATATACTATATATATTACATATGATATATACAAATATATATATATATATATAATATATAATATATATTAAGTATTATATATATATATATATATATATATATATAAATATATAATTATGATATTTATTATAAATATAATAGTATATATATATATATTATATATATATTATAATCATATATGTATATATATATATATATATATGTATATATATATATATAGTATGATATATATATATATATATATATATATATAGTAATATATATATATATATATATATATATAGATATAGATATATAATTATATATATATTATTATATATAAATTATATATATATTAATATATCATATATATATACCTCATATTATATATTATATTATATATATATATATATATATATATATATTATATAGTATTATATTATTATGATATATATATTATATGGTGATTGTGTTGTTTAAATGTTCGCGTGTTCCCATGCTGATAATAAACACTGGCATATAGAAATTTGGTGCGTTCAGAAAGACCGTAAAGTTACGCGAACTTTCTATAACATTATTACTCTGAATAGTCTACTACTAAATTAACTCTTTCCCCCACATCCTTCACTTACGCCTTATGAAAATTATTTCTCTCCAAATATAACTATTATCATATTTTTTCTTTTGCCTTTATTGTAAAATTGCCTTTTTTAAATAATTGCTTCTTAGTGTTTTAAATAATTTTTAATAATAGTTAATTTATAATTTTTTTTACTTGCGTTTTAAAAATAATTTTTAATTTAAAATTTTAAGCAGAAAACAAATGTTTTGCATATATTGCAATGAAGTTTGTTCTCGTTCTTCCGATTTTTTTCATTTGGTAGCCTAATATCATTGATATTAAAAACATCGTAAGATTCGTAAAGAGATTTTGATCTTTGTGTGAAATCGAAAGAGAGGAGAGAGAGAGAGAGAGAGAGAGAGAGAGAGAGAGGCAGAGATGACGAGAGAGAGCAGAGACGAGAGAGAGAAGTAGAGAGAGGAGGACCAGACGAGAGAAGAGGAGAGAGAGGAACAGAAGATTGTGAGAGTATTAAATGAGCGTGTTTCCAGAGAGGAGAGAGAGGAGAGGATGAGAGCAGAGAGAGAGAGAGAGAGAGAGAGAGAGATGACGAGTAGAGAGAACCAGAGAGAGAGGAGGTAGGTAAGATGACGAGTAAAAAGAAATAAGGAGAGAGTAGGAAGATGAGAGTAAAAGAGAGAGTGAGAGGAGATGAGAGAAGAGAGAGAGAGAGGAGATGGAGGAGAGAGGAGATGAGAGAAGTGAGAGGCAAAAGCAGAGAGCAGTAGGAAGATCTGAAGAGTAAGAGAGAGAGAGATAGAGAGAGGGAGAGAGAGAAGAGAGAGAGAGATATAGAAGTCAGAGAGAGATATCAGAGAGAGAGAGAGAGAGTGGATTTAAACCTCCTTAATTAAGAATTAATGGTGCCGTTAAATTTCCCTTCAAAAGAATTTTAGCATGAGGATTTCTAGCTTCTGAAACCGCCGAATTCATTCTTAATAGAAAAACGATACTTTTTTGTTGTTGTTCAATGAATGCGTTGTTAGTCTTGTATCGTTAAAGAGAACAAAAAATACTTCGTTCCCAGATGGCTGAAGGCAGTTCAATTTGCGATAATTGGCCTTTTTCTCTGGTCCAACGCCGACTTGCCCTAATCAAGCATTATCACCCTTAATTTGAAAATAATTACTATTTATGGGTTTATCGAACATTATAATTTATAGCTTCTCTCTAAGGTTTATAGCTTTTATATCATTGCCGATATTATCTTACGATTTATTGCAGTTCATTCACAAACAAGATTTAATAAGTTCATATTATTTAATGTAAATTTAATTATAAATTCTCTGTGTACATTTGATTTTTTATCACGCATTAATTGTCATCCCTTTACATAATTCGCGTAATTGTGCTCAAATCCCGAAAAGAGAATTTAATTTATTTACTTCAAATCCCTAGATTGATTTATTTTGATGTCTTTTGATAGATTATTTACCCGAATCCATAGATTAATCGATTTTTATCTTTTGATTAGCCCAAATCCATATATTAATTTATTTTGTTATATGTTGATAAGTAATTTAGCAAAAATCCTTAGATTAAGTTATTTTGTTATCTTTTGATAATGAAGTTACCCAAATTATTAGATCAAGTTAATTGTTGTCTTATGACAAGGAGTTTAGTTCTAAGCATTCAATAATTTACTTGTTGTTTGTAGAAATATAACTTCGTTTAATATCACAGGATATTTTTTTTTGTTTGTACTGTTGTTTCGCCTTGTTTGAGCTAATATATTTATTTGATTTTATTGTTAAAAAAAAGTAGTGTGTTTGTAGCAGATTTCTAATTGATGTTTTCCTGTCTGTGATATTGCCTTGCACGGTTTGCTCTAAACGTTTGATTATTTTTTTTATCAGAAGCTTAACGTGAATTTTTACTCGACTTTTTTATTAAAATTAGAGAGAGAGTCTATATATATTTTTATTGTTTATTGCTTAGATTTGCGTAATTTTCACTCAAAGTATACTTCTTCTTTCAATTACATCCTCTTCTTATTTAAACTTACATTCTTTATCCTCTTATACATTCTTCTCTTTTCACTCTTAGTATTCTTAAACTTCATATATTACTCACTTCTTATATAACTTTCAAGTGAGTGTTTATTAATTAATAATTTATAAACCTTTTCTTAAATAGAGGTATTTACTTATTAGTAGTTTACATTTATTTTTACTCGCAACAGTTCTTGCTTATCCGGTAAAGTTTGTTCTATTATTATTATCTTGTGTATTATATTAATTATATTAATATATAATTATATATAATTATATAAATGAACTAACTAATAAAATAAAACTAAATTATTATTTATATTTCTATATATTTGTTGTGTTAACACTTAAATATAATATAATATATTTATATATAATTATCACAACTTTAATTATATTCAAAAGCTTAATTAATAAAATTTTAAATATTCATTTTAAATATAACATATAATTAAATATAACATATTCCACACACTTATTAAGCATTTATTAAATAATGTAGTATTTCAGATATTAATATATTATTTAATAATAAATTAATTAATATGATTATATACTAATTTATTTAATTTAAATATATATTATATAATTTAATATAATATAATATAATTGGAACATTAAATTTTATCGCAATTTAAAATTCTTAATTTTACATTATTATTTATAATTATATTAAGTATGATAATAAATATAGATTCAAAATAAATCAATATATAAAAAAAAATTTATACGTAAAATAACTAATAAATAAGTATATAATATTTATCTAATGGACTAATTATCTTTTTAATCTTTATTTATAATTTATAATTCCAAATTTTTGAGGACTTTTATTTTGCTAAAAGTTTTTTTATCTAATCAAAAACAGTTAACTACCTTCCTGTAAAATAAATTTAATTTTTCTTAATAATAATTTTATAATCTAATTTTTGTATTTTATTGTTATATAGACTTTTAAGTATTAAAGTAAAACTATTATCATATTCTATAACTTATGGAGAATTTCACAACTCTTCCCCTTCCCTCCCCCCATTCTTTCACTCTCTCTCGGAGTCTAACAGAGATAACACCTTCTCCCACCATTTTTATCAAGTGTTTAAATAGTATTCGTTTATATTTTTTTGACCTGCTCTCCTCATTTTTAACTCTTTTTTTTTATAATAGTCAATTTTATGTTATTTAATACAAGCCATCTATGTTATGGATTTTTCACAAAACAGGATTATCTTTTGCTTTAAATTGGCCCCCAGTTCAATCCCAATCTCCAAATAATTGCACCACTCACATCCCTACTTGGTATCACTCTCGTTTTTTTTTATAACTCATTTGTTTGTTAAACCTCGTGTTGAGAGTTAAAACCTTATAGAAAAAAATAGAAAAGAGGTCAACACTATTTTTGGGCCGAGCCTCTTTGGTAATTCAAATGAGCGTTCTTTATTGGCATTACAAATGCTTGGGGTCGCACGGCTTTCGGTGGGTAATAAACTACTTACTCTCTTCTTGGCGCCTTAGTTCTCCCCCCAATCTCAACTCCATAGAGGGTTCCACAACATCGCGTGTATAAGTACAAAAATTTTATAATTTAACATTTATTTTGATTTCAATGGTGTGAGCAAAAATCTGTATGAAAGTTTCTCATTAAACCCTTCTTGGCCCATTAAAAGTGATTCTACATGTATGACCATAGATATCAACATATTTGATGTTTTTCGGGTATTATGGTAGTGGTTTATAAAAATGATTATTTATCATTTTTTTATAAATAAAATCAAGAGCGAGCCAGAGATAAATTCCATTTCGCTTAAGCCACGCTGAGAGTGAAAAGAAAATAATACTTGTTCACACAAAAACTTCAATGTTATATGTTATTGATAGTAAAATATAAAATCTAAATTTATGTAAAAATAATAGGATAACCCAATTATTATGAATACGATATTATTATAATTAACTGGTGCGTTCCAAGAATCATAATAATTCGTTTCTTGCTCAGAGAAGATTGCATCTATTTCTAAACAGGTGGTAAGACCACTTTCAACAAATATATATATAATATATTGTGGTTATAAAAATTTTCTCATTTTTATATCTATAAAATTTTGATATATTTAAAATGGGCGATACCTTTAATATACCATCAGTTTACTGAATAAAAATATATTTAATGAAAAATTGTTATAAACCGAATCTTATAATTACATAAATATATATAATATTTTTAAAATCTTGTCTATTCTTTAATAAATTCACATATTAGTATTTGGTCTTCATTCTTCGGGTTTTTCCATCTGAGATATAATAAATATTATTAAACTTATTTTTAGCCTGTTTGTAAAATACGAGTATTTTAATATTAATAATTATAAAGGGGTCCCCTTTAGGGGGTACTCTATTGCAGTATTGAACATTAATACAAATAAATAAAGCAACTAAAGATTAGAACGTGAACACTTTAAATTTTATTATATTGGCAACGAGTTATTATTACTTGTTGTTTTGATCAAACACTAAATATATTTGAAATAACAGCTTTAGTATATGTAGATGGAGGCTGGTTACTCGTCGGCGTGTTTTTGCAAGTGGCTGTTTCTTAGTAGCTAAATGGTTTATTAAAATAAAAAACTAATAAAATTAATCAATACTATTTGTGATGGGTTTATTTCAAGATTTGTGCCAAAGAAAATTAATGCCATTATTCTCATAAAAGCTTATTATCTTTATTTACATTGAGAATCAGACAAATAAATAACATAACCATATTCACGCCACCATAACCCCGCCAAACTATACCAAAAACCAACACAGACCCCCATTTTTTTTTTATGTTGTTTATTCCCCACAACAAATTTCGTAACGCAAGATTTGTCAGATTACGTATAATCACAGGAAAAGTTGAAATTTATACCGAGATTAAGGAAATTCTTACGTTTGTAGAGCTTTTTTTACGATTGTCACTGCCGAAAACAGCACCGGAACTGGCATGGCACTCGAAGAAAAAAAAAACCCTGGGGGGGTAAAGGTTTTTGTTTTTCAATAAATAACAGTTCTAAACATTTGTTTTCCTACAGTAATGCATAAAACAATAGAGAAGAAAAAACACGAAGAAAAAAAAGGATACACAAAGTTAAAAGAAAAGAATATGTGCCATAAAAAGCAGAGATTTGATATATTACTTGAGAAAGACATGGTTACACTTGATGAAAAGGAAAAAACGAAAATGCCTCCGAGAGAAGGATGAGAACCAGTCTATTTATCACTATACTGGTCTTTGACTTTATTCTGTCTGTCAATCGAAGTATTCTAATCTATATTCACTTCATTTGATTTATTAAAATAGATGTGGAGTTATTTACGTATAATTTTCATTAATCCTTGGATAGCATTTCGCAGGTCATAAGATATAAGATACAAAATGATTGAAAGCATATCATTTATTAACTATTGGTGTTTTTTGCAAAAAAGATCCAAAAAGATATTTCGCACAACAAATTTACACCTTATATGAAACCCGAATAAATAATATTCAATGAAACCATTTATATTTTTTAGTGAAGCATTAATTTTTAAAACTTAAAATTATTTATTCCTTTATAATAATTAAAAATTTTTTTCTTTAAATATAATCATTAAATCTATCTTAGACTTCCATTACATAACATTTATATAACGAGCATAAATTACTAAAAATCACTAAATTTAGGTAAAGATATTTTCTTATTAGAATTATTACGGGTAATTCCTTTTCACTAATCTGGATCAATATATCATAAATAAATAAGCCTTAAAAATGGGTAGGAACATGAACAGTAGTAAATTCGAGATAAAATTCATTGAATTATTTTTTTTATTTTTTGCAATCAGGAAATAATATATCATAAATAATAATAAGTTATAAAATCGTATTCATATTCATTTTAAAACGCAAATTTCTTCTCTACATAACTAATTAACATTTTATAAAATCCTCGTTTAAAAAATAACCTATACTTTAAAAAAATAAATTTAGGATGCTCCGCAGTCGGCTCATTATATGTATATTATATATTTTGAAGTAAATCAGTACTCATCTCTTACCTAATAAATTTTAATTTAAAAACTTCATACAAGCACTTATTACTTTTCCCCAAAAAGTGACACAATCAAACGAAGTCTCCATCTACTCTCTCTATTCTCACACACTATATTTCGTATTCTCTCTCTATCTCTCTCTCTCTCTCTATTACTATCTATATTATCACCTCCACTATATTATCCCTTATACCCTTCTCCATCTATCTCTCTCTTATCTCTCTCACCTATGAAATATTTAAAAATAAATATCATATACCTCCTGACATTTTTTTGTTTCTCTCAGATTCAACTAGAAGACATTTGAAACAATTTAATTTCTAGAAAGAGTGAAGCTTACTCGTAAAACATATTAAGTATGGTTTCATATAAAATAAGAGGGCAGAAAAACGTTCAAAGAAAACCTATTATTTCTTCTTAAACCAAAGCAGAACTACTGATAAACAACCAGAGAGCTGAGATTGGATTGGGGATCCAGAGGGCCCCTCAAACTCTCATACAATCCCTCTAGGCTGAATTCGTCGAGTCGCATTGAAGGAAATTCTTTTAATTCTCTTCGTCCCTGACTCAGCAATGTGCTGGAAAACGGATCCTTTTTTTAAATCTATCAGTGCTTCTGACAGGTTCTTGCTAATTCAAAACCTTCTTACAACTACCAAACCCACGTCGGTGACGTATTTCTTGGGGATGTTTGACACATTCAAAATCAATGAGTAACATAATACAACCGATAAAATCATACTAATTATTTTTATATCTACGAATATTATATATATATATATATATATATATAGTATATATATATATAATATATAACAGCAACATACTGAATAGACAATATATATATATATAGTTAACGTTAGGATATAATATATAAATAATAAATATTATATAGTATATTATAATTAGATAAATATATATATTTAATATATATTATATAATATATATATAGTATATATATATAATTAATAAATATATATATATAATAATTATATAATAATACTATTATATATATAATATATATTAATATATTATAATTAATAAAATAAATAATATATATTAAAATATATATAAATATTAAATATATAAATATATAATATAATATATTATATATATAATATATATAAATATATATTAATATATATAAATATATAATAATTATAATATATATATAAAATTACTATATATAGTATAATATATAAAATTATATTATAATATATATAATATTATATATTATATATATTATTAATTATAATATATAAATAATTATAATATATTAATTATTAAAAAATAATATAATATATCATATATATATATAATATTATCATATAATATAAATATAATTAAATATTTATATAACATAAATATAATATATTAAAATTATTATTATTATTAAATAAATATATATATATATATATATATATTATAATAATATAGTATATATTATATATATTATTATATATAATAAATATATTATAAATATATATATATTATATTATTATTATATATATTAAATTTATAGGTGAGGAGGGACCGATTATAGAAGAGCGAGTATACACAATGTGTGGTATGCATGACGGAGACGATTAGAGGCAAATTTGGCCGTGACGATGACGATGACGATGAGATTTAGAAGAGGACTGATTAAATTGAAAAAAACATTTAAAAGAGATTTCTCCTCCAAATCTTGCCGATACTTCGTACATCTCCATCTATATAGTAGTAATACTTAAGATTAACTTTAACTTATACTTATATCATATTATAACTGATATATATTATATATAATATATATATCAAATATATAACTATTATATATATTATAATAAAAAATTCTACACCATACTTATAGATACCTATAGAATATAATATACTCGATATACATATACTATATAATATATAGTAATAATTATATATATATATATACGTGGCGCTTTTGGGGGAGGCAGAGGTAGAGTCCAACGCCTCTTGCACTTAGTGAGCCAGAAAATAATTAAAAACGTCAGATATACTACTATATAACAAGTAAATATTATATATATATATATATACTATAATATATATATAATATATAATTAATAAGTATATATATATATATATATACATTATTATAATATATAATTATAATATAATTATAAATATAAATTGAAACGACTACCGTTACTATAACCATATCAACATGCTATATAAACCATTAATAAATATAGAGATATTAACATAGATTACTATATATGATATAACACCTAAATATATAATTAATCTCTTAAAGCTTGGTGGGAAGAATACTTATATGTATAATATTATATATTTAATATATATATATATATATATTAATTATATATATATATTAATATATAATATATATTAATATATATTATTATATAAATATTATATAATTATATAATATTATTTAATATTAATTATAATATATTAATTAAAAAATGATTTTCTTTCGAAGGGCTACTTTAGATATGCCCGTCATCAATTTCTAATCTCAATTGCCTTTTTTTATTTAAATAGTAAGTAGAATCACATAATAATGCAAAATTGATTACTTAATATTATTCATCGAAGTCAAAAAAAACAGTTCTTATTTACTCTGATACTTAGACTCAACTGTGGATTGCCTGAACGAGCGGTTAAGCAGGTATTCATTTTTTTTAAAAAATATAATACCCCTACGTTTAAAAAAATTGATTTAGAGCTAGTTTAATAAGTAATAATATTATTATTTATATATATAATAACATAATTATAATAATATATAACTATATTAATATTTAAAATTTTATAGCTAAACTTGATCATATATTCTCTTATATGATATCGAAGCCGTAAATTATTTTAAATTAATTTGTAATTATGCATCTTAAAAAATATTGACCTCTCAATTAAAAAGCGGCGAGCAGATCTAAGTAAACCTAGCAGTTGAGTCACGACTCTGTCTTTACTTCTCGGCGATATATGAGTAATGCTACAGCCTATAGTACATGCATTAGCATATCCCGCTTTTCTAATAATATATTCGAATATTATTAGAGTTGAGATTATAATTTGTGGGAACTTTAACGTACTATTTAATAATTTACGATTTTCATATTTATTTCTTATATTATTTAATTACTGGATTGTGTGTTAACTGTGTTTGTAATAAAATGAGTACTGTTCGTCTTTCATAAAATAGCTTAAAGGGATAATGGAATCGTTATTTAACATTTAAGTAGCTATTATTCATTATAAAAATACCTTATAAATTGCTTTTCAAAGTATTGTGAGTAGCCATTTGAAACATAATTCTAAATGTTAGAATCTAGTGGATAACCATCTTCATTATCATTACAATTTTAACAATATAATCTGCAAAAAAATTATCTAATCTAGATTCAAAATCTCTAATTACTAATATATATATATTAAGTATATATATATAATTATATATATATATATATATATATATATATATATATATATAATACTACGTTATCTATACCTATAAAACCCCGAAAAAAGAAATTCTGGCTACAGCCCTGTATATATATATACGTTGCACTTTAGGGTAAAAAATAGAAAATATGGAATTTTTAATGAAAATGTAGGAATATTTAAAAGGTTAAGGTAACGGTTTCGAAATCTATATGCTATTATAATTGTCTTGTTTGCTATTTTTTTTGGTAATAGCATTTTTTTCTTCATATTTGTTAAAAATCAACTTTCATTGGTTTTTTCTCTGTACGCGGGAGAATTTTTTTATCTTCCCACCAAATCGTGCGGTGGGTTTTCAGTAAATGGTTTTCCACCACCAGTGTTAATTATATCACACTTAATTTTTGTTTCCAATCTATATTTATTATAATAATGAAAATGTATAATTAACTAAAATTTAAGCTGGATTGATGT